>RXPK01003828.1:0-55821 GCA_004143645.1 Protaetia brevitarsis
TGTTTCATACTGACAGCTTCTTCAGGATAACTTGAACTGATTCTCCATGTGTCCGACACTTCTTTCTTATATAGCGCCGCTGGTGCTCCGGCCGTGTAGTTTCCGTTCTATTGACCGGGACGCGTTCGTAGTAGCTCTTGCACGGGTTGCTAGGTGGTACCCTTTTTCTTCTTAACGTTTTATTCTTCTTATTTCATAGGGCTTCCCGATGAGTCTTTTCCGTAGTTCTTGGTGGTAGTTATTATTTTACATTCTTGAATCACTTTTGTGTCGGTGTCGTGCATGTGTTCTGCCACGCTGATTGCTGGTCCTTCTTAATCTTGCGCCCTCTCGTGTTCTTTTTTCTTATGTCGATGGGCTCTTCCTGTTTGTCCGCGAGCACTGTCGCATGGCATGTTTCTTGAGATACCTTCTGTGCCCCCTTGGGTATTTATCCTTTGCGGTCGAAGATACTGCTGGTCACGTTGCAGTCCGAAGCGTACTTGGTACGTTGCGTTTCTTCAATCGCTACTCTTTTTCGGTGGCTCTTATGTAAAGGTAAACACGATCCTTTCGTGGTTCTGTAGTTGTCTCCAGTGTCGTCTTCTTCTCAGTGGCTCTCCTTATGTCGATGTCAGTGTAACCATCTTCTTTAGTGCTTCTCCAATGTATCTCATGTAAGATGTTGTTCGTCACTGATGATTTCGGCTCTGGATGCAATGTTTGTATTAATGTCTTCTTCTGCATCGGATGATGTGAGATCTTGCATGCAGATATCTATCGGTGTGGTCTTCTTCTAAATATGCGTGCTGTGCATTCCCTCTTTTGTTTTCTTAACCATAACATCCAGGAAGGGAGATTTCGATTTGTTCTTTCTCCATGTAAACTTGATGGCTGGGTGCTGTGAGCTTTACGGTTCAAGAACTGTTGTAGTTTTTCTTCTTCGTGTTGCCATATACAAAGTATCGTCGATATATCGCACCCAACACTAGGGTTCATATCGCTGGAACTTAGGGCTTCTTTTCAAATGCTCCATAAAAAGTTGGCTATTACTGGTATAAGGGCTTCCCATTGCTGTTCGGTATTCTGCTCGTAGTATTGTATTCATAATCAAAATACAAAAGTTTACTCCTCGTAAACCATTTTCTACAATTTCTTCAATACTGAAACTAAGATGAAATCGTTCATATTTAAACTTCCAATCTCAGTCTTAGCGTCCGGATTTTCAACATTGCTAAATGTTTCGTCTGAAGATTCATCATGAATTGACGTGCAATCAGATTGGTCGTCAGAATCATCATCACCGTACAGAGTTTGATGAATGTTTTTTTTTTACTTTTTTAATTTTCTTTTCAGTTGGTTCAATAGATCTCCTTTTCTTTGCTTCTCCCTCTTTTCTTTCTTCTCCCAGTCGTATTTTTTCAGGGGTTTCAGTCAAGATGCGTGACTTCCCTTTCTTTCTTCCTTTTGTCGAACTTCATCTAGGTCCAGCTTTTGAATAAGGACGAAAATCTTGAGATGAAACCATTGTATTCGGTTTTTGAGAAATTAGTGCCATATCATATGAATCCTTGCTGCATCCAGGCATTTACTGTCATCTGAGATAGTTGATGACACAGACGTATCTAATGCATTAGTTGCAAATGGTCTATCAGTTACTGCTGCGCAAATGAAGCTCTCATCGCCAAATGCTAAGCGATTTAAGGGCCACAATCCTGGTTCATTAAATGAAGAAATTCGACCTTGTGAAAGATGAATTAAAAGCAGTATTGACCAAAGCAGGCAATGTGTGTATTGATACAGGTTTTTCCAGGATTAGTAGTTAACCAGTCATTTTGAGCTAATTTCAGTTTGGTCTTAAATGGTCCCAAAACTACAACGTCAAGAGGCTGAAGTTTGTGGGAACAATGGGGTGGAAAGGTAACGAATGTTATGCCTTTCTCACGAGCATATTGCACCGCTTCGAGGGAACAATGACTTTCATGATTATCTTTGAGTATGAGAATTGGGTCATTCTGGCTACACTTGATATGATGAACAATATGTTTGAGAACATCCAAAAAAAGAGTTTGAGTCATCCAGTGGCTTCCGGGACTATTGGCTAAAACAATACTTCCTGGTGGACCAGTTTCAACCATTATGTTAGTGACTCTCATGCTACATAAAAGTAACGATTAACACAAGCATTTAGGTCTTATGGAAATTAGTAATAAGCCAGAAAATATGTATATACTAATTTCCATAATATCACCAATCCAAAACTTCCAATAACTATATTTAGGTTTTACTATAAACATTAATTCATATCAAAATCACTCTCTAGTAATTAAACTTTCTATTTTCAATTTACAAAAAAAAAGTACTGCGAAACAATCAAAAGATACAAAATAAGATTTAACTTTTAATTTATAATTTAATTTAAGGTTTAATTTTGAAATATAAACTAGCCCAGTAAATATTTTTTAAATATCACGGATATTCGCATGCATTGTGCTTATAAATTGATGAGTATGTCAACTATTGACGGAATAAATTCAGGAAACATTTTATTGTAAGAAACAGTTCATGTTTATTTTGTGGCACTATCTACGTATCATGTTTTTTACCGTAAAAAAAATATATAAAATGACATACATACTAACAAACATAATAAACAAGATATTTCGAAAAATACCTATATTTTAGTGGGGTGTTAAATAAATGACAAGCGTATGCGGTAAAAAAACCTAAAAATAACGAATATATATATACGAACATTGCATCCGCTTAAGTAAATAAGAAAATAAAAAATAAATAGAATTCTCTAACAAGTACAAAAATAATATTGTTTTTGTCAAGCCCAGGCGGAGACAATTTTATTCCAAGTAATAATAGGTATTTTGTGTAACAACCCTACAGAATGTAAGTTTCGCTAGTTTTCCTAGTTTTTATATCGATTTTGGTTAAGAAACACCTACATATGCAAAAACACATAATACATATCATTATAACATGCGTTAGGCTATTTTCACCGGCCGGTGTTTAACAGTATAACTAAACAGCTTCTTGCGGGTTTCGCCGTGTGTCAAAACTTTCGCTCGACGTTTCGCTGTTCATACTGACAAGCTTCTTCAGGATAACTGAACTGATTCTCCATGGTCCGACATTCTTGCTTATATGACGCCCCTGGTGCATCCAAACGTGTAGTTTCCGCTCCATTGACCGTGACGGTTCGTAAGTAGGCTCTTCCACGTGTTGCTAAGGTGGTATCCTTCTTCTCTGTTAACGTTTTATTCTTTTCTATTTCTATAGCTTACCCTGATGAGTCTTTTTCCCGTAGTTCTTGGTGGTAGTTATTACTTTACATTCTTGAAATCCATTTTGTGTCCGGTGTCGTGCATGTGGTTCTGCCACCGCTGATTGCTCCGTCCTTCTTAACCTTGCGTCCCTCTCGTGTTTCTTTTATTCTTTATGTCGATGGCTCTTCCTGTTTGTCCGACGTAGCACTGTCCGCATTGGCATGTTATCTTGTAGATACCTTGTGCGCACCCTTGGGTATCTTATCCTTTGCGGTCGGTAGATTACTGCTGGGATCGACGTTGCAGTCCCGAAGCTACTTACTTGTACGTTACGTTTCTTCAAAATTCGGCCCTACTTTCTCGGTGACTCCTGCTATGTAAGGTAAACACGCCATCCCTCTTCGTGGTTCTGTTAGTTGTCTCCAGTGTCGTCTTCTTCTTAGTGGCTCTCCTTATGTCGATGTCAGTGTAACCATTCTTCTTTAGTGCTTTCTCCAAATGTATCTTTTCACTGGTAAGATGTTTTCGTCACTAGATGGGTTCGGCTCTGGATAGCAATGTTTGTATTAATGTTCTTCTTCTGCATCGGATGATGGTGAGATCTTTGCATGCAGATATCTATCCCGGTGTGCGTCTTCTTTTAAAAAACTGCGTGCTGTAGCAATCCCTCTTTTTGTTTTCTTAACCATAACATCCAGGAAAGGGAGATTTTCCATTTTGTTCTTCTCCATGGTAAACTTTATGGCTGGGTGCTGCGAGTTTATGTGTTCCAAGAACTGTTGTAGTCTTTCTTCTCCGTGTTGCCATATTACAAAAGTATTCGTCGACATATCGCAGCCAACACTTGGGTTTATATCGCTGGAACTTTAGGGCTTCTTCTTCAAATGCTTCCATAAACAAGTTGGCTATTACTGGTGATAAAGGGCTTCCCATTGCTGTTCCGTTCTTCTGCTCGTAGTATTTTCCTTCATAAAAAAGTAAATGTCGTGGATAAGCACAGTTTAACTAATTCAATGACGTCTTCTTGTAGTCCAAGTTCTGGAAGTAAGGCCAGTGCGTCCTCCGTGGGTATGTTGGTGAATAGCGATATAATGTCGAAACTTACTAAAATATCTGTAGGTTCAGCTTAAGCGTAGACAGAAATCCACGAAATGTTTCGAAATTCTTCACATAAGTTGGCAGTTTGTCCGGTGTAGGGCTTTAGTAGGTAGCTAAATATTTCGACAAATCGTAGGTTCGGTGATCAATGTTGCTAACAATCGGTCTTATCTTGCGTCCCTCTCATGTTCTTTTATTCTCATACAGCCTGGTGGCTAGCGGCCCTTGGTAGCAAATCGTTGAATCAGTTCGTTATCCTTGAAAGACGCTGTCAGTATGAACAGCGAAACGTCGAGCGAAAGTTTTGACACACGGCGAAACCCGCAAGAAGCTGTTAGTTATACATATCATTATAGAAACTCGATCATTATAAAACGTAACCCCTCAGAACCTATTACTACACCGTTTTATAATTGATAGAAAATTCCAATTTATACTTTTCCGTTCGAGAAACTATACTTTTTCATTTATTAATCAATTATTTATATTAGTAGATCATTATTAGTTACGAATATATATACAATACTTAGGTGTATATATAAAAGCTATTCACATACGTAAATACGTATGTAAGGGTACATGTATCTCCACTCGTTACTGAATCAAATAGAGTCGTCCGCAATATAAATGCATGTAAATATTGAGTGAATAGCGGTAACAAATGACACTTTGGGACGGTGTGCAAAGTTGCAGAAACAGCTTATCTGTTTAACGTATAGCGCTATTTAAGGAAAACTGCTACTAAAAGTATCAGTTTTTTAAACTGCTAACCAAAAGTAGGAGAAGCAGGTTGTAGCTGCTAACGTAAAGATGCAATTTTATACATCACTAAATATGACGGTTCAAATTGATTTATCTGAAGTTTGTAGCTTATTATTATACACCAATTTTCATCTTGTTTTATTTTCCACTTTCTGACGATATTTCTCAATTTACACTAATTTCTTTCATTTTCTTATTAATTAATCTTCCTCTGCGTAATTCAGGGAGCAATTTTACGTATGACGCGCTTATTTTATTCAACAAAAGGGAAGAAAGGAAGTTGCAAGCGGACACTTTTCTGTTTAGGCTCTTGCTTCAAAGACTTCGTACGATGCTCAAACCCAACGGACAAATTTTCGTCACCATCGTAGCGAATGGACCATTTCACCATTCCTTCCGCAGCACGCAGAAAGCATGGACAAAGTACCTGCCCGATGAAGTAGTTGTCCACGACTACACAGCAGACCCAGAGAATTATTTTACCGATCTGGCGACGAGAACAGGTTTTCATGTAAAGGTTTGCGAAAATCTAAACTATATACAGACTGTGGAGAATATTCCAGGTACACTAACCAATTTTCGATTATATTAGGTATAATCACACAAATATTTACAGAAATATTAAAAGTAACTATACTTTTATACGACAAAATCCATCTAATACCGCAAGAGTTACAGGAAGATTATTTCCTAGATCATCTTAAAGCATGGTATGAAGTCAGTCCACATACGTCTCAATTTTCATGTGAGAGAATGGTGTGCGTAGCGTCTAGAGTAGACTAAATAAAATTATATATCTAATAACTGTTTGGTAATCGATCTTTCCTATACACTAATGTCCGATTGCTTTTTGTTTTCAAGTTACAAGCTGTTGAAGTTAAAAGGCTTTTATTAAACAAAACAACATTTAAAAATATAAGATACATATTAGTTCTGCATATAAGATGTTCAAATTGGTGACCTTGTTCCTGAATACACATTTCCAATCCTCGTGTTAATGACTGACGGCAATGAAATATGTTAGCATTATTACGACATCTGTCAGCAGACTCCACAATTCTGTTCAATAATTGTTCTTCACTATTTAGTTCTGCGGCATACACTTCACTTTCCATAAATCCCCAAAATGAAAAATCGAGGGGATTAAGGTCGGGACTACGAGCTGGCCATGGTATAGATCCCCCACCACCAATCCACCTATTTCCAAATTTTCTTTGCAGAAATTCCCTTACTCTCCTAGAATAGTGAGTAGTGAATGTAGTACATTCTTCTTATAATATTCAATAGAACATCTTCTAATAAAGTATTCAGTTCATTTTCCAAAAAAAATCGATAGAGTTCGCTTGTCAATCGTCTGGGCATTCGAAATGGACCAATTAGATAATTATCGATTATACCTGCCCACACATTAATGGAAAACTCATACTGGTGATCCGTATTACGTTCTGATGAGGGTTTTCATCGCTCCAGTAATGGATATTGTGAATATTCAAAATGCCATCGCGACTAAAACCTGCTTCTTCGGTAAACAAAATTAATGACAGAAAGTTTGGCCCTTTATTTTGCAACCACTCGCAATATTGTAAACGCGATAGGAAGTCCTGTTCCAATAGGTGATGGATTTCTTGGAAATGAAATGGATGAAGAAGTTGTTCTTTGAAGACTTCCCTAACAGATTCACGATTGACATTCGGTACAGCTGCACTTCTTCTGGTGTTTATTCTAGGATTGTCTTCTACTATTTGCAAAATAGCTTCTTCATTTGCAACGGTACGACGAGTTCTGTTAACCCCAGAATCAAATTTTGGTTCTTTAAAGCAACCATCTTCTCCGAAACGCCTATGTACGTCAATAAATGTCCTAACATTAGCAACTTGCCTTGATGGGTATCTCCCTCGATAGATCCGTTGAGCTTCGGAAGAATTTGAACGAGCTTCGCCGTAACACATGATCATGTACCTGTATTCTACGAAAGTATAGCGCACCATTTTGAAATAAAACTTTTAAGACACTATGCTAATATTGGTTTGACATTTACCGAATATTTTGTTTCATGAACTCACAGCCTACCTTAAAATATTTTTTATTGCCTAGGTAATACTAAAATATAAGAACAATATAAAAAAACAGTTTGTAACTTTAAAAAAGAAGCAATCGGACATTAGTGTATAGGAACTTTTTTTGTTATTTTTCGTTCCTCTATTTCGTGGTGCTATGCATTGTAGTTTTTTCTATGTCACCCTGTATACTAACCTATAAATTTATAATCTTAGAATAAATATAACATTATTGTTATTAAGATTTAAATATAGAACTGAGAAAGAAAAATGTGTTTTTACGGAGATTTTATTCAAGATCACAAATTACGGTAACTACACTGGCATGAAATATGCCAGCACTGTCATACAACTTTTTAGCTATTCATCCATGTAAAAAAACAACTAATACTGTATCGTACAAACAAGGTCAACACAAACCATAAACAAGTGATAAATATGTAATAAAAAAGAGTTCATAAACCCTTTGTGTTAGTTAAAATTAATCATTCATCATTAGTATAGCATGAATACCGCGAAATTGTGGGCAAAAGGAAGTGTTACCAAGCAAATAGCAAAAAGTACTTTACAGGAGCTCGGGCACTTGATAAGATGGGGAAAATCAAAATCAAAAATTCTAGAAGTAGGTTGTGCTGAAGGATCAATCACACGAGATATTCTATTCCCTTTCGTAAGAAGCCACGCAGAAAAACTAGTCGCTATAGATCTCTTGGAAAACATGATTGATTTGGCCAAGAAGGAGAACAAGATTAAAGAAATTGAATTTAAGGCTTGCGATATCACGGATCGCAAATATATCGAGGAAATGAAAGAAAATTTTAGTCATATATTCTCAATATATACAGTCCAGTTAATACCAGATACTAGGTGAGGATTCTCTGATAAATTTGAAATCTGTTTCGATTGCTAGAATGTTTAAGGGCTCTCTTTAATTCATTGCGTGAAATTCTTAAGCCGGGCGGTCAAATTTTCATGGTTGTTTTAACCGATCACGTCATAAAACAATCATTCCGCTTTGTGCATCGACAAGGAGGTAAATGGTCAGGGTATCCAGGATGTGACGCTATTTTTACTGATTTTACAAGTGAACCTTCAAAATATCTTCGTGGTGTATTAGAAGACGTAGGTTACACGGTGGATCTATGCCAGTATTCCAAAATGGATTATGTTGGAGAGAATTTCCAAGGTATGTAATAAATTAATAATAATATTTTCATCCGTACATCTAAGCACTTAAACGTTTTGTAATCATTTATTGATGAAAATAAACTAAATGTGCTGTTGGTATCATATCAACACAATGGCGGAAAACGATGGTAAGAAGTTTATGGTATTTTGTAATTCCAGATAATATAAGGGCGTTAATTCAGATGTACCAGCACATGGGGAGAATTCCAACAGAATTGAAGGAAGAGTATGTACAGGAGCACATAAAATATTGCTGCCAAAACAGTCCCTATTTGGGAGAACCAAATAAACACTTAGTTACCTCTGGGCATGTAACATGCGTTGCTTCTAAGCATGCTTAATACTACTACATGATATATACTGGGTGAGTTTTTTATCTTGAGAGTGAGAGAGGGGCAACTTTGAAATCATTAAATGGAAACCCCCATTTTATACTGCAAATTCGGATTCTACGCCACCAAGCTTGTAGTTTTTGTTTGAAACTTTTTTTTCGATCCGTAACAGATTGCGCTGTAATCGCAAAAAACATGATTGTGAACGGCTAGAAAAAATACACAAAAAGAGAAGCAAGCAAACATGATTTTGTGTTTTTTTTATTTTAACATTAAATAACATTCAAAAAACCATTCAACAACGAAGAACTTTACTTTATCATAACCATTTCAAAAATGTGTTCAAAAATGTGCCCTACCACTCCGATACATTTGGGACGTAAGATCTGGCGATCTTGCAGGCCAAGACACCTGGACCACCTCTTCCGATCCGTCGACGATTGTAGGCTCGATCTAATACTTCTCATGCTATGCTTGAATAATGTGCTGGACAACCGTCATGTTGGAACCACATTGTTTGTCGTACGTCCAAGGGAAGGTCTTCAAGTAACACTGGAAGTTCGTTCTGCAAGATGTTTCGATATTTTTCACCATTCACCATTCTTTTTTTGTGTATTTTCGAAAAAAATCGAAAAAAAAGTTTCAAACAAACACTACAGACTTGATAGCGTAGAATTCGAATCTGCAATACAAAATGAGGGTTTCCATTTAAGATTTCAAAGTTGTTCGCCCTCCCATTCTGGGGGATGAGGTGGGGAATCGAGTTCGGCACCATCCAGTGAGCCCCCTACATTATAACAAATCTTATTAAAATCTTTTTTTGATTTGATGCAGTGTTTTAGAAATATTCCGTTGTCTCAAGATAAAAAACTCACACTGTGTAATATCAACGGGCAGGCGACTTTGCCTTTTACAACTTTAATGTGTCTTTCTTTTAAATTTCGTTATATTAGATTTTTAACTAATGTATACTACAAAAAAAAATGTTTTACTAGAATCAAGTAATATAAAATGTACACTTTAGATTGTTTTATTTAATTTTATTGAAACAAAAAAACAAACATAGTAACGGATGCAAATAAAAATTTTCTTGGTCATTCTATGCAAGTTTTGCAGAAAATATTTACGTAATCTGGGCAAATAAACTCATTGCTTGAGATTTCGTGTTAGACTTTCTGTCTTTTTTCCAGCCACAATCTTTACATTGACCACGTCTTTTACTGGTTTCTTCTTGATTACCACTTCTTCCAGCTACCACACGAATTTTTATTTTTATTTTTTCGGGAATATTAAGTAATCAATCGAGCATTTCGACATTTTCAGTAAGATTGTATCCCAACTCTTGCCTTTTATGTAGCTTATGTGGATGTACACATATGCATATACCGGGTGTACACTATTAATAACTTTGTTATCTTTGAAGGTACAGAATCGGTCAATTGCGCAAAGTAGTACTATTTTTTATGGCGGTTACAATTGTGAAAACAGAAAAACAATTGAGCGTCGCGTTCTCTAGATAATCGTCCAAAGAAAATTTTTTAATGGAACGCTTTCGTTTTGAGCAGCTCATCTGCAGTATATAATGTTTCTAAATATAGTTGATACTCAAACAGTTTTGTAATTTCTTTTCATCCATAGCATATTTTTTAAATTATGTGTGTCAAAATGGATTTTAGGTTTGCTAGACATGCACAACCTATCCCTATAGTTTTACTATATTTTAATATTTAAAAAAATCCCATATGTTGCAATATTTATGCCGGTCACTGTATATATAGAGGTATCTTTTTTTTTCCGACTTAGCGAGTGAATCCTGAGTAGAACCTGTCTGCTCGAGCAGTAGAATCGAGTACTGAGATCGGGTCTAGGAACTCGGGTATTAAAATCGAGTGGGCAACTCGGATACTGAGATCAAGTCAGGCAACTCGAACACTAGAATCGAGTCTACATACTCGAGTATGGGACTCGATTCTTTTACCGACCGAATAAGAGTTACTCGACTTTCAAAATCACGAAGTCGTCGCATCACTAATGGAACTTCATGGACTTCCATGACTTCATAAAGGCGGCAATCCTTTCACAATTCCGATAACAACACAAAATATTATCATCATTATTTTTTAACCAAGATATAATAAAAAATGTTTAATCAATATTTAGTTAACGAGTGGTATAAAAACCGTACATACAAAGCATTGTAGATATGAAAATTGTTTAAAAAAAACTTGTCAATTATATATATTAAAAACTTGTATACGGGACATTAACAACAAAGAAACAAATATGGCGATAACAAATTAAAGACAAAGTAAAAAAGAAAACGTACATATATTTATGTACTATTTAGAAAAAAAATATTTTTTTACGAAGAATGTTAAAGGTTTTGAACAAATTATCAACATCGACACAAATTTTTTTTTTTGTTTTATTAAAATTGAACTTGTGATTAGCGCAAGTTCATGTTTTTTTTAAGCAGTTAAGTTTGCGGAGAATTTATAATGTTTAATTCGGTTTTTTAAATATTGTTTAGCTTGGTCACTGTATACACCATTGCAATCATTACAAGGTGTTAAATAAATTAAATGGGAGTTTTTTTAAGACTGGGGTTTTATGTTTTCATTTTTCTATAATAAAAATGTTGGTTATTGTTGTTTGTACGAGAGAGCAGCGAGCACCACGCTTGTCACAATCTATGCTATTGCATTTCACCACGTAAGTATAAAAACTATTCATTCGTTCACATCCAACACATTGGCTCATATGTGGCGAAGTAGAACAGACTGTGACTATCGCGGTAAACGCTGTTCTCTAGACGGTGATTCCAAAAACCTCTGGCTGACTGTTTATGCTATTTTAATAAAATAAGGTTTCTGTGTTGAACTATTTTTTTTAGATAAGTTTTATGCACTGTCCGACAAAATTAATGTCGTCGTCCACAGCGAATTTTAGTATTTTCCTATCTGATTTTTACAATTGCCAAGTGTTTTACACGTAGGTACCCCAATGTACCTCCTACCTGCATAAGCCGATGACAGCCGAACGTGCACCTATTCAAATGATGAGCAGTTTTGATAGTCACTGCGCTAAAGACCGCGACATTAATATTGTCGGGTAGTATACATAAGGAATTGATATGTATTTTATATTATTGATAAGTTTTGGTGTATCAAATGTTTTACTACTGTATAGTTTATGTACACTACAAAAAATGAACTGAAATTTACACAAGAAACACAGGTAATGTAAAGGACATTATACAATATATGCCATGTGTTTTTATTTTATGTGATGTAAAATAGCAAAAATACGTCAAATGTGTATAAATACAAAAATATATAGAAATTTAATCTGAATTTCACTAAATTTCCATCGTATCACATAATTTTACATTTATTTTTTTAAGATACATATTTATGGTAAATTTAGGTAACCAGTTATGCAATTCGCTCACATTTTCTGTTATATGCGAGTGTTCTCATGTCCATCGTACGAACAAGAATCAACAGGCTTGGCTGTAGATCCAAGTGTCGTACATAATTTTACGTGTTATTGCAATTCAATAAAAAGAAGAAGAAAAACTGATACCTATAAATAAAAGAGGTGGGTGACAATGTTTATGTCCTTGTTTTGCTCAATTTTGTGTAAAAGTGTAGAAAAAAATACATATAATTTTCATCAGTATCTTCACAGAAATATTTGTCGTCGATATAAGTCATAGAAGACGGAAATAGAATGGTATCTGTCGGCGTGGGGATAAACTCGTATTTCCGCGCCATCTGTGAACTAAATTTTTTAAGTTTTAGGCCTACCTAAATGTGGCACTACCCTGAAATAGTTGGGAAGAGAACTAATTTTATACAATAAACATGGATGTATCGAAATAAAAACATAAAACAACTAACGACAGCAGAAAGTTAAATTTAATTATAAAACGAACATGACAGATGAGAAATGATTCAGAGTCTAAGTATCGTCTAAGTGCATATCTTGTACACGTGACATGTTTCACATGTATCCAAACGTATCAAAGTAATTAAATGTAAATAAATTTTTAAAATAGTTTTTATATTAATTTATGTTAAATACATATTTTAAATTAATTTAAAAAAATAATAGTTATTCTTGTTACAAACCCATTAGTTAAAAAAGTAGTTCATAGATGTCTCACAAATAGTATTTGGCGGGAAGCCGTCAGTTCCCATCCCCTGATATAAGTGCATTTCCGATAATTGCTATATGATTTTCTCCAAGTACTCCCAATAAAAAGCACTTATTATTATAATTGATTAGTCACATAAACAAGTCCTAAAGATACTAATTTATTCAAATGCAGAAACACAGAAAACTGTTGTTCCAAAACAAAAAGTAGGGAAAAAGTTCAAACTTTTCGGTGATTTTCTGTTTTTTATTAAGCAAAAATATTTTGTTTTAAAAAAAATTTACGAATTAATGTTAATGTTTTCAGCAGCTGGCGTTTATTAATGATAGGGAGAGTACTATGCCTGAAGCAACAATTGCGTCAATTGGTAAGGTTTATTTTAAGTACGGTGTATGTTAGTAAAAAAGTATTATCCCCAGCATTGAGATATTACTCTTATTTCAGGTGCACCAGAGATGTATTACATATTAATGGAGGGAGAAGTATTAAGGCTGGGATATCATATACAAAATCTCGTAAGAAGCTACTTTGGCATAAATTAAAATCTCTCGGATAATAGATGGCCCCCTATGTACTGATTTCATTGTAAAATTATTTATTTTACAATCTGTACAGCAATGAACTTTGAATTGCCAGCTATAAGTTCAATATCAGTTTAATACAATAATACATTTCCATTAACTTGCAACATGTAGTGCTGTTTGCCTATACGTTGAGGTATCTAAAATCCAACTGAAATCCACACTAAAATCTAAACGAGAAGAGTGTATTCTATGTGCGTATCTTAACAACATAAAACACGCCCCTCTCCTAATACAAATCCGAATACCTATTTTGAAGATGCGAGTTTTTCTGTTCCAAGGACGATAGATATACAGTGTGTAACAAAACCAGTTTTTTTATCAATTTCTGCCTACATATCGACATTATTAGGATAATACGAAAATTGTATCATTCCTTCATTTATATTTATGCATTTTACGATCATGTGTTTCAGGCGAACAGATAGTTACTAAACGTATTCATAATATAATCGTCGTTTCAATATCGTGCAAAACCCTATGTCTATCTCAACTAAATTTCCTTCATCACTTTCAGAAAGAAAAAAGCAATAACCACAGGTAACGAGAACCTGGAATTTCCTACAACTGACCGATTCAACTTTCAATATAGTATTAAATGTCGAGCTATTGAGTAAAGTGGGTGATGCAAGACATTATTTTTAGATAGTACATATATCCCTATAGGATACAATCAGTTTTGGAATTTATTCAAGAAAAACAACTGAGTTGGTGGACATATACAACGAATCGATAGCAACAGACAAATAAAGAAAGTTTAAGAATATAAAGATATTTCTAATTAAATCTGCCGTGTCTTTACAGATACCTCCCTCTATATAATCTATATCTATATAATGATAATAATAATAAATAATAATAATCCCTCTATATCTATATAATGATAGACACAATACAATCCCATTCCACTCGATGGCTATAAAATACCGTATATGTCCAAGATATCTAAAATTCACCACTCCAGATCATGCGCACTAGTGATCTCCCCTCTTACCGACCAATGAGTAGTATCTTTATCATTTTTTCAGTTGTGAACCCGTTGGCCAGGTAGCTGTACAACTGGTATCTCCTAAATCACTAGCTTGTATGTTGTTATGCCTTTACTTTGTTAAATATTGAATTTATAGTTTAATTCTTGATAATTCAATGTATCAAATGATCTTTTATTAATAAAACAGTGTAATTAATAACATGCATAATTTATTATCAAGTTTATATCAAAACATATAAAGAGTATGAGAACTCTTACCCAAGGTGAGTATACTTATTTGGAATGTTCAAAACAAATATTATCAATTATCCAGTATAGGTTTATTTGGATTCTTTAATTCTCAAAATAACTTTTAAATATCCCGCTATCATAAGAGAAAGAAAACCACTAACCACGTCTACCAACTTATACATATTAAAATTTCAATCTCAACTGTTATCTTACAAATATTGAACAATATCCTCAAAATATTAGAAATGTTATATACCCATTTATACAAAAAAAAGTTAAACAATGCTTTGACCAGATACCTCGTTTATCAGCTTGCACACACCCCAGAGTACTTCAGAATGGGATTTCCTTGCAGTAACAATCCAGATGTTCGCAAAGAGTTCACATCGGGAGAACAACACCGGTATCATAAAAATCCAGCGAAACGAACCTCCTTCACAGCATCCAAAGTGTATAATTACATTCAAAACCGCAAAGACATGTTTGATTCCATATAGAAAATGTACCAAGGTATAATAAACACAGCAAATATCTTATAATGTCGAATAATCTTGACGTTTCTTCTGTGTATTTTTAGATCGAAGATAATTACATGGATTTACAAAGAAGATCCCCTTCAATACCAGATATACCACAGGAATATGGTTTAATTCATTACACTTGATGGGAAAAAAAATGCTTTTTAGAAGATTTTTTTATCAATAAAAACCCGTATCCAAGGATTTCACTCATTTATTACCTATGAATTGAGTCACTACCCCATTCAAGTAAGTCGAAATCCAAGGTCCGTATATACTAGGTTGTCTCATAACTTTTCAGCCAATCAAGAGAAAGAGCGCGAGCGCGTCATCACGTATGCTGTGTTTAATAAGTAAAGTGGTGCATATATGTAAAAACAAATGGCGATTTGTACTCCCAGACTAAATATATTTTTTTACAAATAATCTTAATGTAGAAATTTTTCAATTAATGTTTTGTCAACAAGAACGTGTCTTGAAATATAATTTCAGCTCTTTTTTATTATTACAGAAATCATCAATACCATATTATATAGTCAAAGAAATGTCTCCACTAGGTACTATAGATGCACCGCAGTATTCTCTTATGGAAATATTACCACTACAAACGTACAACAATAGAAAATCCTGGTGGTGTCATCTATAGTGCGCCAGTGGAACATTTCTTTGACTCGAGAATGATCGCGAGGCGCGTCATCACATCGTCATCGCGTATTTACCCTCCCCTTTCCCCGGGCCTCCCCTGCAACTTACGAGGCAACCTAGTATATACGGACCTTGGTCGAAACCTAGGATACCGGAATATCGTATAGTTGTCAGACGATAAATTATATATTCAATTTTCATGGCTACTAATGCAAATTAACCCAAATTATACTGGACTTACAAGCAGGTGTGTATACATAAAATAATAATTACATCTAATATGGTTGATAGCTTTCCTCTCATGAACCACCGCAATATATATCCCTATAGGTAAGGAAAACTGCTGCTGAAAAGTAGCAGCTAACGCAAAATAACAGTTTTACACATCATTAAAAAAAGTATTCGCGCAGGGCTCTACTTATAATGGCTGGGATGGTCAGTGATCATTTTCTTGATCGATTATCACATATTTATAATTTTTAATTCTAAGATTATTCGTTACGTCACAGCGATTAATTCGCGATTTGTTTTAGTTTTCCAACGCACCGACTTATTAATACGTATACCCTCATATTTTCAGCCGTATTGCTGTTTGAAATGTAAACAAACCACTAGTAATCGCTCCAATAGGTACGATTATTGCGATTTATAATCGCTTGAATTGCGATTTGATTTTTCAAACGGGATTACTTTCAAACGCAATTTAAAGTCATACTTTTCCAAGGATGTGATTTATAATCGCACACATAATCACAATCCCGATTTATATTTAGAAAAAAAAATACCTATTATATGAGTGCGTGCGCAAGCATTGGCGCTAAATAAATGATGTTTAATGTTATTCTTTATCTTTAAATTGAACACGACCTTAACCATCCACATCTTATTTTTATTTTATCGGTGAGAGTGGTACGATTAGTGGTTTTTGGAAATTATGTATGTATTAAGAATGTATTTCTATAAATATATTTACACGCAATAAAATATACAAAAAAAAAAAAATCAATATAAAACGGATGTTTGCATATACTGTCTATAATTTAGAGAAGACAAAAACAATCCAAATACGGAACTAATATAAATATTGATATCAATTTATCCGATTAACGACGTAATATATGGCATAACCTCAAGTCAATGACAGTTATTTATACAAATATATCGTCTACTGATAGCAAAATAGTAATGGCCTCTATTTGAGGATCTGCAAGTAGTGATGACGTCAATCGTCATTGGTGATATCAAGTATAAATAAGAATTTTAGTATTATAAATTATAGTCCATCGTATACTTGCAAAATTACAGCGGTCCATTTACGTGCTTTCCGCATCATATAGATATGTTTTGCTCCTACCATAGATACTTGATAATTCGTTCAATGTAATATTTTTCCTTCCTTTATTTCGATCGATCTACCGCAATACAAAAATTGGACATCCCCACTTACATTATAAGTGCTGTATTATGTATAATAAGGATAGTGTTACGTAAGGTTGGGTTTTGAAAACAAAATGTTTTGCTATTCCCTGGGGTATAAAGTCCACTTTTTGTTAACGCGTATAAAGCCTCTATTCATATCTTGTCGAATTTATAATTGCAATAATTCATATTTTGATTATAAATAATGATTAGGAAGATCTTTATAATAATAAATATTTTACGCATTCATTATTAGTAAACTTAGGAGCTTTTTACATAAAAAAACAGGTTTAATTAAATTATCAATTTACATAAAGAAAAAATATGTACATTCACTAATATTACGAATAGAACTGTCAAACCAGTCAATATTTATTATTATAAATTTGCGTTACCCATACGTACTTTAAATTTCAATACAAATTTCTGAAAAAAAAATATGTACGTTTGCGGCACAAAATGCCATAGATGATTTATACTGAAGAGTAAATTATTCTTTTAAATATTACGCAAAACGTCATTTCAAATTTGTTGGGAATTAAAAATTATGTCCTAGTTAGTTTCATGGCCTTTTATTAACTAATTAAGAAATTTAAAATTAAAAAAAAATATTGAATTATCCCCTAAGATAAATCACAAATTAAATTAAGAATAAACGCCCTTATTGATTACATCTTCTCACTGGCAAATTTGACAAACTCGGTTATGCAAGAACTATCAAGAATAAATTATTAGAATCGTTTATTCTTAAAATGCAACATCAGCAACATCATATTTACGTACTATATGAGAAGGAAAAGAAAAAATACAGTTTATTATTAGGGTACTCTAGCCACCCTTTAAGCACTTCTCGAGCAACAGCTTCCAAAGTTCAGATTTGAAAATGCTAAACCTAAATGACTTGGAGCCTTAGCGCCTACTTTATACTTTACTATAGGAAGCTGAAATTTGTTTCTATTTCTGGTGTTAATATTACGTATATCCGAATTCAAAGGAAATTCTTTTTTTGTGTTTGGAAATATAGACGCATAATTCAGGAATATATAAACAGGTAAGAGGTAAAATTTTGTATTCTCTAAACAATGATCATCACTAACTCCAGTCATTCTTCTAAGTATTCGTTTTTGAGAAATAAAAACGCTCCCAGCAAGTGTAGAGTTGCCCCACAAGCAAATGCCATAGCGCAGATGCGACTCAACATGCGCATAGTAGACAGCAAGTAATTGATATTTTTCTAAATTATGTATCAAATTCATAATCAAGTAAGTTACAAAGCAAAGTTTCGAGATTAATTTGTTACAGTCCCAATTTAAGTTGTTATCAAAGTCAATACCCAAAAACTTACAGTCATCATTAGTATTCAGGACATCAGCGTTAATAGACAATGACAAAGGCTTAACATCATTTTGCCAATTATGAAATTGCAGAATACTCGTTTTGGCGGTATTAAAAGACAAATTGTGACAACTAAAAAAATTAATGGTATCAATTATTGCGTCTCTACAAACCTTCTCAGCATTATCCTTATTACTATTAACTATTAATGAAAAATCATCAGCGTAAGCGATATGCTGAATACTAATCGAACACAGATCAAAATCAGCAACATAAAGTAAAAAGAGTACAGGGCCCAATATGGAGCCCTGAGGAGTCCCCATACGAACCCCTAACGGTTCTGAATTAATATTTAGACGTACATTATTATTAAGATATGACAATGAAACGGTCTGATTACGTTCAAAAAGGTAAGATTTTAACCACTCCAAGGCCAAACCTCTAATCCCATAATTATGCAACTTCGAAAGCGAAACAGAATGGTTGACGCAATCAAAAGCCCTGCCTAAGTCACAAAAGACCGCAGTAGGACACTGACCCGCCTCAAGTTTCTGTATAATCAGATCAAAAAAAGCATGCATAGCTGTTGATGCAGACCTGTTCTGACGAAAACCATGTTGATTAGGATCAAGAATTTTAAATGTAGTTATAAAATTTAATAAACGATTCAAAAAAGCATAAGGTTAAATTACTTATAATTGTTAGGTCTGATGAAGGGTCAAAATACAAAAGACCCGAAACTCACTAAGGCGAAAACATTGAAAACAATAAAGAACCCTTATTCTGTCAAGTTTTCTAACAGTAATTTTATTTAATCCCAATACAAGGAACTTTCGGTCACGGAAACTGAACACATCCTTTTGGATTTTTTTCCGTAACTAACTTATAACTGATATTTGAATAAGGCGTTTTTGAATTACTCGAGTTTATATAATTTAAATTATATCAGTGAAAACTCTAGATTGCCATGAAAGCAATAGACATCTTGTGTAACATTAAAAATATTTTATATTCTTTCATTAAATATAGGATATTTCACGGAAGAAAAGCCTGAAATAATTGGAATTTTTTAGGCCAGTAATAATAGAATATCAATAGATAAGCAACGATTTGGTGAAATTAAACATTAATTTTAAATAGAGTAATTCCGACTTTTTTTAAACGCAATTACAAGAAAGTTCATGAGAAACATTGTTAATTGTATAAATAATAGCGGTGATTATGTCGAAAATTTTTAGTATTTTAGATTTTGGTTTGTTTTTGATAACTAAATATTCTTTTTCGTTTACATTAAATTTCATACTTTTCATGACAATCTAAACTTTTCACTGATTATACAGTATAAATGATATAAACTCGGGTAATTCAAAAACGACTTATTTAAATGTCAATAATGTTTATATATTCGAAATCAGTGAAAAGAGGCCCTTCTCACTATTCAACAATATATAGGTGTTGTATTTTAAAAAAAATGCAAGTGTATTCATTTGTTTACTAACTTATGAGATAATATCAACTTTGAAATTTGTAAAAGATAATAGAGCAAAAATCCTATAACTTATGTACTTAAAGTTTTATCTACCATAAATAATTTAGCCTGTAGGTAGGGGTCAAAATATAAACGGACATGTCCCCTATATATAATAATTGGGAAAATGTAAAAAAATATTTTTCCAATTAAATGAGCTGAACTTGGGACTTCAAGACCACGATATAAGCGTTTTTACTATGCAGGAAAAAGTTGAATCAACAATACGAAAAATGCCTCATCTGTGATGGAATATGACCAGTTTCCAAATTCGATTTTTTTTTGATACGATTTCTTCACCATGCTGATGTAACCATGCTACCGGTCATCTACCCATCACTAACCAACACGAATTAATAGATATCTCATGTAACAACAAATTCAAGAACTGTTTTGCAGAGCAATTGCTTATTAATTCTTAAACAGACCAATATGATGTTTATTAAATTAAGTTACCTGTTTTACTAACTTGATGAACGCAGTGGCGACTCGTAAGTTATGAAAGAGGGTGGGCACAAAATAAGAACTTACCTATTTTTTATACATAAAATCCATTCTCCTATTTTTCACGCTGGAAAAGACGTCTATGACTTTGTTGTAAAAATGCGTTCAGACGATCTTCTGACATTGTGCTTCTCAGAAAAGTTTTAATGCGTTTGAGGGTGGAAAAAACATCGTTCACATTCTGCTGTCGACATGGCGGTTGTACAGATAATATCCAACGGTTTATATGTTTCCGGCAAAACTTTTCTTATGTTGTTGTGTGTTATAACCACTAAAAGTAGCAAAACACCTACGTCACATGTCATCGCGCTCATAAATTACTGAAAGTTGACTTTTCAATTTTACGCTGTCCAAGATAGGATTAGATTTCACAGTTCTTATACACATAATTAACCGACGCAAAGTATGACGATTTTTTTCCACTTCTTCGATGTACTTAATTTTATGTCGCAAATAAGCACTGTCTAACTATTCACGTATGTTCAATTGCCTAGAACATTAAAATCCACGAATGCATTCATGTGAGAAACGGAATTTTCGTGTTTCTTTGCCCTCTCTGCGATATGCTTTAAATCATTTAACCTTTGTTTATTCCACGCACTGACCTCTTGCTCAACCCTTCGTTAGTATAGCGGAAAGAAAATTACGTAGTTAGTGTTCTGCGCTATGTCATACCCCAAATCAAAATTTACTCAGAATGCAGAAAGTTTGCAATATTAAATGTTTCTTTGGCAAAACATGATTCTCTACCTATTATAACTGAAATAAAAATAATTGCTTCTATTTTTTTATTCGAAATATGTAAATATTAATTCAAAAGAGAAATAAATTCTGGTCCAAAAACACGCAAATATGCTGCGGTATGGCATATCTCACCACACTAACAAAGGGTTAGAAATTAAGCAGATAAAACAAAATAGTTTATTTGTTAGTGAACATCCGCACATCCACTCATATTTTTCATATATATTTTTATTGAATACTCTAGTGTAAGTTCGAGTTTTATTTGTGGAAGTGTAATTTATTTGAAGAACACGAATAGGCCTTCCTTTCTTCTTAATTAAAAGTTTTTTTCTCAAATGAGAGCGGGTTTTTTTTTTAAGATTTTGCACTCAATTAACTTCCATCATTAATAATAAACGTCACTTCACGCCTTTGCAATCACACATGCGCGGTACGCGTTGAAAACGATGCAGTCGCAATGAATTCAAGACGTTAACTGGAGACACGAAATTGCGTGCCCCAAAGCGACCGTATAAGCGCATATGGCGAAAATAAACGGAGCCGTCCGATTCATACTCCAAATACGTACATCGGAAATAGTGCCCCGCAACATAGTTGTGAGCGTTCGCATACTCGCTAGCGTCTGTGGTGCGGAAGGAAACTTTGATAGGTACCATCGTTATAAAAATACGTAAAAATAATAAAATAAAATAATACACTGAAATTACATGCGAATTTCTTTTTGTTTTTATCTTGGTGGTTGGGTGGGCACGTGCCCTTGTACCCTTTAGTACCAGCCGCCACTGGATGAACGCCACATTGGTGACGAAAACCACCATTTTCTCATTTGTCATTTTGGAGACAGGCTTTTTTGAGGGATATTCACAAAAATCTAATTAAGAATCACCGGTACAAAGAAACACCAGTTTCTTGCACTAGTGCGCAAACCAAATTTAAAAATAACGTTTTGTGCACCAGAAAGAGTGCAAAAATGTTAGCTTTTTATGCAGTTGTAGAAAAATGTAATTTTTGCTTTTATTTCGAAAAGTTTCTTATTTAACCGCGTAACAGTTTACGATAAATGATTATACATTTTGACGTAGCGTTCCACAGATAGCTTATCAGTAATCGCTATAGAGAAAGTCCATCCCGACGCAAAACTTTTTATTAATAAACTTTGAGACGCTGACGTCTAAATTATTAAATAAACTTTTTAGTAGTTTGCGTCAAATATAGTATGCTATTAACGCAAATTGCTGCTACCACAACATAGCACAAGGTACTGAGGCTATGTATCCATTCTCTGTTCTCTGAAGTATCAGGTCAAAAGATTATATTAACATGCATATCTACAAAAAAATTCGCGGTGGTTATAAATAAGGCGGAATTTTATAATAAATGAATTAATAACGCATCTGGCAAGCATCACAATGAATTATAGCGCTGCCTGGGCAAGATCTTCTTTGACTAAACACATTGCAAGTTTTTATTTGCAGAAATACGGCCACTTATTGAATTGGAAGCCTTTCAAGGAAAATGTTTTAGAGATTGGTTGTGCGGACGCCTCTATAACCAAGACAATCTTATTGCCGTATGTTAAGAAAAACGTGCAGAAGTTAGTAGCAGTAGACAAACTGGAAAAAATGATTGATTTTGCTAAAAGCAGACACACAGATGAGAAGATCGAATTCCAAACTATGGATATAATGGATAGAAAGAATGTGGAGAAATTCGATAGTAAATTCGATCATATATTCTCATTAATGGTTTCCCATTGGATACCAGATACAAAGTAAGGTTTTAATTCACTCAAGTATTCTCTTATTTTGAAACAAATCTTCAAAATACAGATCTTACTTTAAAAACCTAAGACAAATGCTCCGAGAAGACGGTCAGATTTTTCTGGTACAGTTGACCAATGACCATCCAATGTACCATTCTTTCCAGAGGCAGTGTCAGAAGGAGTTTGGTCCAAATACTTGCCAACAGAACCAGTATTCGGGGAGTACACCGACAAACCCGTACAGCACATTACTGAATTAGCAAAAGACGTCGGTTTTGAAGTAATAAATTGTAATTCTCACAGGCACAATTGGATTGAAGAAGAATTTGAAGGTATGTTTTTCGGATTACGTGCCATATTAACAAAACGATGCGCATATACTACTCATATTTTATAAAAAAAAATGGCATGCAGGTTTATTAAATGTTGCGACCGGTCAAATCTCGGGAACGGTTTGTCCTAGAGCTCAGAAAAAAAAACTACACCAATAAATACAGTAATGAAAACATCATTAAAAATATTTTTAAGTTTCTGAAGTTGCCAGAAGATGGCGTAATTTTTTTTCTTTTTACATTTGTTATCGGTATATTTGTACATAAAAGGAATGATGGACAATGTTTTGAGTACTTAAAACAATGAATAAATATAATTGAATCAGTGAGTTGGAAAAGAGAACATATTTACGCCACAGTATATATCAGTAAGGACAACCTCGCAAAATCCTTTGTTCTTTTGTAGTCCGTTTTCAATCACCTTCAAGTCAGACTGCCATCCTGTAAAGCTGTTGCCGGAAATTTTGAAACGTGTGGCGTAATATGTATTTTAAGGAAAGTAGAAAAACAGATTAGAAAAATCCATAAAATTTATGCGTTTTTTATTGTGATTTTATTGTAACATTCCAGAATAGTTGAAGATCAGTCTTCTCCTGCACATGGGTGCTTCTTTTTGTCTTGATTATAGGTCAGCAAATGGTTTCTTCCGTCCTATCTAATATCATCAGGTATCCTATTCAATGTAATGCTATTTCTAAAAGTTGAAGGTCTATCAACCGCTTTTGAAAGTACTTTATAATTAGTGAGATAGGTTGTAACTCGATTGTTCCTCTTCTATTATTTTTTAAACGTCCTCTTATCTGAGAGAGGACAAGATTTAGGAATTCTATTTTCTCGTATTATACCTGTTCCTTGATATCCTTTTTGTTTCAAATAATACAAAACATTTAATCCCGTAAACTAGTTGTGGAAGTAAAATTTCAACGGTAGTAGTTTCAGCTTCAGGAAATTCATCAATCATAGTAACAAGAGGAGCAATACATTATCCAAATTGCTTTTCATAATTATCATTTCCTCTAGGATTTTTTTCCTCGGTACATGTCGAAATTTACGAGATAGCCTGAAGGGGAATTGAGGCATCACATTTTGTAACCGAATCTAATCGGTTTGCCTCTAATAAATTGTTTGCACGAATGCCGTCCGTAATAGTTGATCATAGATTCGTCGAAATCTTAATTTTCTTCTGGAATCCAATTACTTATAAATTTATTCTTTAGTTTGTCCACAAATGGCCGTAGTTGCCATATTGTGTCTGAATTGTCTGGTTGAGTATTATCGGCACAATGTATGTATTTCAGAATTTATCTGAATCGGTCCCTCCTCATGGCATCACTTACCATGCATTCTCATGTCAGTTCTCGATTACCATTAATATCCCCTGCCTGGTAATACGTTGTAACCGGTAAGTATCAAAATAGGAATGAAGCATTTGATATCTTCGTGGGTGACTCTTGGATCGGTTTCAGATAAAAATAAGGCATATTTGGTTAGCTCCTTAGCAATACGACTTATCTCCTTGTCTATAAATTTTTCAAAAGTTTCAACTATTGTCAGGTTTTTCAAAGCGGCATCACTTCCTTTGGAAAACGCCCTTTGCGAAGGAACCAAATCTCTTTTTATCCAACTAATATTCTCTTTGCCGGGCCTCTCTTCAGAATGTTCTTCAGCGGCTTCTGTATCTTCCAAATTGTTATTGTTGTAACTGGTTCCTGTTGAGATTATCAGCTAATCCTCCGTCATCTTCGTCACCCGAATCCTCGTCTGTTAGAGTATTTGCCTCAGGTGGTTCTATATAAATGTCTCCAACATCCAAATGATAATCGTGCGCCAAATGAAGAGCTTCTAACGAAATTCCAGTTAAATCGAAATAAACTCTTTTTAGCTCTCACCCACAGCTCGCGTTGCCATAGGCTAATCAAAATAACCGTGTACAAAACATCAGCTCTTATATTCAAGTATTTATCTACACACAGTTAAATAGGGCTCAATACAGTTTCATGAACTATGCTTATAAAATTTACTTATACACAATTATACTTACACTAGTCGAAAGTCCATGTTTTCTTACGAGCACTACAATCCTCACTTTCGAAGAGATATACAATTCTCCATTTGCAACAAGCTTACATTTTTTTACCAAATCCTACTACTTTATTTACTGTATCTAGCAATCTCTACATTGTTTCAGCGAATGGTTGATAAATGGCCTAATATGAAAATTACTTTGTTTGCAATCTTTACGCTAGCTTTAGGTTAAGTAATACATATTTGAAGTGTTTATAACAATGAGTTCAATCTTCGTTCTGCAAACTAATATTATTATATTTTTAATTTCACGTAGTAGAGTATAAATTTATTCCAAAAATAATACATTGTGGTTTTTCCAAATAATTGCACGATTTCGTTTTTTTTGTGACTTTCTAACACGAAGACAGATGTCAAAGTTATGACTATATCTCTGTGTAATACAAAGACATCCTTTTATTCGGCATTTCATTTCTAATCCACCGCAATGTTGCTACAATGATGTCCGGGGTGCACAAGGATAGAGTTTCGACGTAGACAAATAAATCGAGCAGTCTAAGTGAAAATGTGAAACGTGATATGAAATTATACTAGTATAATGAGTGCGAAAAAATCATATTTTAAAAAGTAAACATAAAATTAATTAAGTTAGTTATTGTGATTTAATAGCGAACAGTTTAAAATAGTATCTAAAAATAATTTGATAATGTGACTACCCATGTACTTTGTTTAATTCTTGCCTGCCCTTTGTGTCTATTCATTCGGAAAGTTCCAAGAAACTGCCCCATCGTTAACATAGAATTATCTTGCAAGAGGAATGCACAATAGCATGATTCTCATGCCTACCCTAACAAATAAATAAACACGTATGTAAATTACGGAACAACCTACTTTTTGCACAATCCAACTTATCAATCATAATGTTTTAAACTGAGATAATGAAAACTATCAAATATGTAAAATAAATAAATAAGCAGTAAATCATATAATTAAACGATAATAACTAATTTATTGGGTTCAATGAAACTATAACAAACTTCCATATGGAAGCGTTGTTGCAGTGAATTTTGAAGTGAAATTCAGACCTCGATTGACGCATCCTTTCCCTACTCTCGCACTCTGCTTCGCCATACGATATGTTCCCTTTTCACTTGCGATTCTACTTCTGAGTCGCTTAATTAGGATCATCATAAATAAGAAATCTACAAAAATTGAATTATCTTTGAAACGTATGGCTCAAGTACATTGACCATCTTACTATTGTCAATATAATCAAAGAATATGCCCCTAACTGTTACGGACTAATTACGGATATTTACTTTACATCTCACCTAATTGAATAATGTTATTACAGAAAATCAGCGTAAATTAAAAAAATATACATTTATTGCCACTTGGTTAATACAAGTACAAACGTCTTACAATATGTTACACATAATTTTCGTTCATATATTCTTCTATAGAGTATGTTTAATAATAATATTACTATTTAGTTTTATTATTAATAAATATCATACGCACAATTAGTCTAATTGAAATAAAAATACCTTTTTCATTACTCCACTAGATTCCAAACATTTATCTTTACATTCTGTTGCAGATTTTGTGGTAACATTACTGCATATGTATGATCACCTAGATCAGATTCCGATGGAGAAAAGACAAGATTTCTATGATTACCACATCAGGAATTGCTGTGAAAGGTATCCATACGTTGGGGAACCCAAAAAATATGAAATAACCTGCGAAACGCTAGTATGCATAGCATCAAAAGTATAGCGAGTAAAACAAGCTGCGTATCAAAACTTATATATGCTCTTCATTTCATTTTTAATTTGCTCGATAATTATTTCCAAAATACGTTCATCTTTATGTAAGTTGTATATTTTATTTTACGCACAAAAGTATGTAAACTCGTGTGTAAAATTCTAACAAAAAGTCCCATCAAAACTTTAAACCGCACCGCTTATTTCTTCGTTCATGCGATTTAGATCTTACAACTACTACTTAATTGATGAAATAGAGAAGCCATCTCAGATAAATAGGCGCTCAACAAAGTCAATTTACACACAAAAATTGCTTGTTTTCAAGGAAGGCAGCTGCATGACCAAATAAAAGGAAGACATTGGGACACCATATTGGCTATAGAAGCGCTACAGTAACCACAGAAATGTTGTACTGCTTCTGGAATGCTTAAATATGCCCTCACTAGATATTACTTTTTAGAAATGCTTTTTATATCTATGTTTATTCTTTATTTTTTATGCAGTATTTTTTAGTTTTATACTTTGAATATTAAAATAATGTGCAGTACTAAAATGGTTTATTATATACCTGCGTGATCTCCCGAAACAGAACAATGTGCGTCCTTCTAAGTCCCTGTATATTTCCCTCTCACCATCGCAGGAAGAAACGACAACTTATCTGAGAACATACCGATATTATGTTGTAATATTATTGTAGAAGCCCGAAAATTGGTTAATACTGTAAAGAGATATTATGATAAGAAAGAAGTGTTATTTTCTATCGGCGTTTTGAAGTTGTGTCGCCAAAAAAAAAAATGACCCCCGGCGCTACTTCACTAGTTTAGTAGCAAATGCCTGGTATCCTTTTCAATTTACGCAGATCATAAGGAGGGAAGTACAATCTCGACTCAGAATGACGCCTATTTATCATCTGCTGCCTCAAACGTGCGTACATATGCACATCTCGTGTAGAATATGATTCTAAATGATAAAACTACAAGAAACAAACCCACTAACAATAAATTGAATTTAAAACGCCTTAGAAATACTCCAGCAATAATATTCAATTATTCTCTGTTATGTTCAATGATCGTCAAAAGCAACGTTAACGAATGTCAAAAAAAAATATGATTTGAAACATTTCTAATGCTAATCCTCTCTCTTGTTTCGAAAAAGAGAGAAAACATTTCAAAAAATCATTGCCCTGCATCTCTAACCCCTTCCAATGTTAAATAAAATGATTTCAAACATTTTTAATGCGTCCTATCCCCCGATGAAAAAAAAAAGAAGAAACTGTGTATCATATGTTCAAATCAAATTGAACTGTTATTGCACGTGGCATCAAAACGTCCCGGCGTCGAAACGACCTGCGTCGAAGCGCCCCATTCCATAGATATATCTATTCCCTACATATGTATATTCTATGGATGTATGTAGGCACTAAGTATAAATATAGATGTTAAGCTAGGGATTCCAAGGAGCGTCGACGCGCGGAAACCGACCGTAACCGACAGTCGAGTCACTCAAATCTGCTCAATAAATTTAAATAGCCTTGGATTCCAAGAGTCCGTTAGTCGCAGCGGACGATCGACGGATGTAGATTTGAGCGAACGAAACGCGGCGCGGCGCTATGATAAAAGTAGTGCCTCCTTAAACATCGAAAGGATATGTAATGAATTTGTAGATAAAAATTGATTGTCAAAGATGAATCGAAAATTTAATAACACAGAGGAGGAACAAGTAATTGTTTTAGTCTGTGGTGTATGACAAAATGTATGTAAATAGAAGGGTAATGTTACACTACGACCTAAGAGATCTGTGTGTTCCCCTATTCTTTGCTGCTTTGCAGCTGGCCTTCCAATCCTATTCCTTTCAGAAAGTGTAGATAATAATCAGAGGCCCCAGTCTAGTAAGTCTCCCTCTTCGATTTCACATGTCCCAGGTGCTATGCCCTCGAATTGCACAGGTGATATTTTCATCCTGTTCCCCACAAAATCTACATTCACTATCCTTTTCCAATCCAAGCTTACTCAGGTGTCCTTTTCAGTCTACAATAGCTGAAAGTATTCCTGTTAATTTGCGAACTTGTTCTTACTCAGGTGATGCATTCTGTAAACCTCTTCGGTTATAAGTTCCAGAAGAATTTACTTCTGCCTCGTTCCTTGGAGATTTTCCCGTTATTGTACTGCTCATTTCTATTTTTTAGTTCTTATATTGTTCTGCTACTTAACCCGCAAAAGTCCAGGCCCTACAGAAAGGCATTCCAGCCCCTTTTTTTGCGCAGTTATCCGTTATTTCGTTGCCTTTCCACTCCTGTGTGACCCGAACCACAGGAGGGTTACTTTATTCCTTTGCCTAGCTCATTTATTTCCCTAGCATTCCCAGACCATCTTGGAACTGATTTTCATATGAGCTCAGCGCCTTGATGGCTGCTTGACTAACAGACATGATGATAATCTCCTGCTTTTGATCATTTCTATCCATATTGAACTAAATATATCTTTCAATAGCGTGTATTTCCGCCTGAAATATGTTTGGATATTTTCCCAAGCTCTCGAAATATGAGGTTCTAGGCCTATATATTCCTATTCCAGTTCCCTCTGCCGTTTTGGAGCCATCAGTATACCATTTGATGGCATTTCTATTCAAGTTCAAGATGGTGTTACTCGCTCCTTTACTGAGCTTTATGATGAATTCCTTCACAAAGCTGAATTTTTTAACATATCATCCCGGGCATCATATCCCAGGTTTGATCACCGTCAGGAGATTGAGGCCTATGCCTAATCATTCCTTCCTTGACCATTCTGAGTGTGGTTCTTTTTGCCACGCCCTCTACTACATTATGGAGAGGGGTAAGATCCAATACTACTTCACACACGCTAATTGTTAATTGCACTTTCGAGAGGTTAATTCTCGAGGTGACCAGATTAGTTCTTTTGCTCCATGCTGCTGATGCATAAGTGATGATCGGTCTCACTATCGCTGATACATCCAAAGCAGTATTTTTGGGTTGCATCCCCAATTTTCCCTGCAAAAGTTTCTGCACACCATCAGACTCTTTTGGCCTTGTTGTTACTTCAAGTTCATGTTTGTTCCATAGAAGTTTATTGTCTAGGGTAAGGCCTAGATATTTAACCTCCGTTCTCCAATCTATATTTTGCCCATCCAGTTTTATGGTTTTAAGATTGGATTTTCTTTTCCTAGTAAATACTACTAAGGTAGTCTTAGTGGGTTGACATGAGCCCATCGATTGACAGCATCTTCTCGTGAAGTTCAATCCTCTTTGAACTATGTCACAGAGGGTATTCCCAAATTTGCCTCTTGCGTATATGACAATATCAGCATACCCTTGACAAGGTACTACATCCGTCAGTCCCGCATAAGAGTTCGTCTACTATTAGGCTCCACATAAGTGGGGATGTAACTCCCCCGTGTGGCATTCTCTGGTCGTACTAACGAGATGTCTTATGTCCCACCTCGCCTCCACCGACCTGGTAGAGCTAGCTGCGACATCCATCTAGAAGTCACGCCGTCCTACCCCCATATTAATTAATGCTTTTTTGACAGACTCGTGTGAAGTGTTGTCAAAAGCGCCCTCTATGTCTAGAAAGGCGCACACTACGGTTTCTTTATTCGTCAGTGCATCTTGGATTTAATGTATTGTAATGCAGTCTCAGTGGATTTGCCTGTTTGATAGGCGTGCTGACAGAGGTGCAATGGCACCCGCTCCAAGATGTCTGTTCTGATATAATTATCTACAGCTTTTTCCACCGTTTGTATGACAAGATACAAAAGCTAAAGATTATATCCCCAAAATAATGAGTTGAAGATTTCTGCAGAACTACTATACATATAAACAGAATTGCGCTAATTTATATCAACTGATTGAAATCACGATCAAAATCATGATGTAAATTACTTGCTTTTTAAAATTTAAATAATGAATTAATTGAAACTATTTTTTTATTCAAGGTAATACAACATAATTATTCACTAAAATTAAAAGTGGAACGCAACACTTTTAAAAAATAAAAAAGAAGTACACAATATAAACTTTATGTTTCAGTTTATTTATTTTCGTTTTCGTTATATAGTTTAAACAAAAATACTAGTTTTTCTTCTCTTCCTATACCTACCCTAACATCCGAGTGAACAAAACCAAAGGAGGTGAACATTCGTTCTATTGACGCTGACAGAGCAGTTGCATACAGGAATTGTTTTATTATTGGCAGCTGTTTTGCAATTTCCAGCTCATCTCTCTGTGATCTTAAGAAAAATTGCAACTATTTACTTCCACCTTCCATTCCTTTGAATGGAAATGGTATTTTCTTGCAATAGTTTTTAGACTTACTTTAAATTCATTAAAATAATTTGTATTAGTTTAAAAAGGAGATTTTTTATTTTTTAACTATATAGATAATTTTTCATTTTTTATTCATTACTATTTAGTTCGATTCACTATTGTATTTACTATATTGAAGAGATTACTTCAGATGTTGCATCTAATATGACAGCAGAGAGCTAAAATTTTGAAATGGCGTTGAGCGACGACAAATATTCAACGAAATAAAGAAAATCGAATTGAGAATTGAACAACATTACTTAAAACATTTTGAAAATGTTACAACCAAAGAACTCGCGTTTGCCAAGTTTTTCCAAATCCTTGTTATTGTTGTAATAGTAACATTCTGATCATACTTATTACAATATATTCTTACCTGTAATATTGTTTATATTAAGTTACCTCAACGTCATGCATTTTTTTTTTTTTCGTGAAGAAGTTGGTCATATGTACCTACCACAGGTACAGGTTCTTGATATTCTGATTAATAGATGGAAAGGCATTCGCAAAAAGTTCTGGTCATAAACGCAGATACTTTCGACTCGACTTCCTAATAATTTGCTATACACAAGTAAATTATAGATATGCCCTTTTCTATTTCTACTTAAAAATAAGTTATTTGTTGAATATGTATTTGTATGTTCTTTGTATCCACCCCAAACGTGGAAACAAAAAAGATGGAAATAACTAATGATAAAAAATGAAATGTGAAAAAGGAAACAATAAATTTTCCGAAACGTAAAAAGAACATCTTTGTAATTAAACAAAAACCGGCATAGCCAAGGAAATGAAAAAATATAGCATATTTATTTAAAGTTTTCGACATGCAGGTGACGCGCGGGAATCATATTAAACGTTTAAATGTAAAAAACAGAAAACCTTGTTTTGAAAGACTAAATTCTTTTTTTTTACTTTTATTAGATATTTGCAAATATAAAACAAACTAGTGCTTGCCGTTGTTGGAGGCTGTTTTCGTTGTTAGTGATAATAATAACATCCATAATATCCCCCAACAGCTTTGAGTGATGAAGTAAGTAAAGTAAGGAAGCGACTATTTTGGTTTTAAACTAGAAATTAATTAACAAATATTCAGAACAATCTAAACTTCAAGAGACGGAAGTCAATACACCTTTGATAATTTACTTAGAACAAGGTATTAATAAAATATATATGTTTCATACGTTTTTTACATTTTTTTGCAAAAATATTTTTAAAAAGTAAATCCAGAATAAGGGAATAAAAATAAAAATGTGCGCCACCCAAAGCCCAACTGAAGGTGATACGATTTTTTAATATATTTTGGTAATTAAAATTTCATTTGTTAATTTAATTCAACAGATTCTCAGTAACTATTGGCTTTTCTTGTCGACCTTTTCTGCAATATTTTTACTTTTTAAATCAATGCTTATTCTTGCATTTATTCAAATTCCTCTACACCCTCTGTAATCCAACTAATTATTATATCTTTCAGATTTAAATCTAGTATTAATATAGTATATCTTGAATACTTAAGTGGAGAATCTGCATTAATTAATCCCCTATCATTTTGTATCAGCACTACCTATCTTTAATAGATTTTGAGATATGAGCAACTCTTTGTTGAACAATCTAAGTAGCTCTAGGTTAAAATGTTCGCAGATGGCTCTGAATGGGATTAATGTCAAAATCATTGTCTAACCATAAGTATGTGTGTGTATATCCTCGTAATTACACTTTTCCACAACGTAATATGAATAGAAACGACTGTTCGAACAGCAACATTTTGAATTTATTCTACATTCATGGAGAATGTAACAAAGTATGAAATATAACATGTCGTGTATTTAATGACAGATGATCACACTTTCTACCGATTATAAAGAAGAAATTTCGAAAAATTGAAAACAACTTTTCACACTCAGGAACTGCGTAAACAAAAATCAGTTACAACCTTTTGTACATTTCTTTTTATACCGGCGTGAATTTAGCAGCTCAAAGATAGCGGCCTACTTTCCGAAAACACCCGAACGCCCATAGGCGTACGTGCCGTGAGATTATCGGCGATAGGTACTTTTGCTAAAAGTAGAGAAACAAAAACTAGTAAAATGCAAAGTATCTTATCGTAGCGTAAATCGAATGTGTGATGTGTAGCAAGATATCCTCGAGAGTGTTACGCCCCCTTATAGTATTATAGAAAAAAAAATCATGGGCCTCCAGAAAATCGATTGCCAACTTAAAGCCTCATAGAGATCGTGAGAGAGCTGATTATGCATACAGCAACCAGTATCAAAATCTCTTGCCAGCCGTCGACAGGGGTGAAATCATCCCTTAAACCACTAAATAATTCCTACAGCCTACAGAAAACGAATTGTCAAGTTCAAACCCCATAGAGATCGTGACAAACTCGATTATGCATACAGCAACCAATATCAAAATCCCTTGCCAGCCGTCGACAGGGGTGAAATCATCCCTTAAAGCACTAAATAATTCCTACAGCCTACAAAAAAAACGAATTGTCGACTTGAAACCCCGTCGGCGGTGAAATCAATATTAAAATTGTCAGCCGGTAATGTATCAGATCTTGGTGAGTAACGACTACAAAGTAAAACATTTTATTTTTTGTTTACATCTTTACCACAAAGCACTACAAAAATGTATCCTCTTAATAATTTTATTCTTTGTAAACCATAATTTAGTTTTCTCTGCACAATTCACATATTCCGTTGATAGTTTTTTCCAGTATATTTCTATTTGCTTCAATTTCGGCTAATGTCAATAAGCACTTGTTATGTATGTACCTTAAACAAGTCCTGCATTTGAAGGATTTAGAGGTTTCAGTTAACTGACAACAGTATAGGCAAAGCAAAGTCATATCTGTGCTATTTTGTAATAGAAGCCGTTTCAGATTAGTTCTATATGTAGTAGGATTGAAATCTGATGTTAAATCTTCTCTTCGAGCAAGGCGCTCAAAGAAATAAATTAAAAATATCCCGCAATTGTAAGAATCAATTTGGTTTATTTGATGATGATTTGTTCGTAGCCGTTAATGCTATTTATATGGTTTTTTCTTTAATTCGTGAGGGTAGCGGCTTGGTTTCTATATGATGAATTGAATTTTTTTTAAAAAAATAAACTCTTCATTTTTTACGTTTCGACAAACTTTATTTCCTGTTGTCTTCTTCAGAAAAATGTATATTATAGTTTAACTTTTTTTTTATATCTAAAATTAATAATTAATATTGTCATTACTTATAAAATTATGTACGAGTTTTTTTTTACTTACATTTAGGGAACATTCACAACAACATTTTAAAAACTTATTTAAAAATTACATTTTTTTAAAATTACTGGAAACGTAGTCAATTTACAAAGTACTGTTAACTTAACATTTTAAATTCAAACTGCCAAAGATTACATTTAAAATAACCCGAAAGGCGAGCTCAGCGATGGGCTTTTTTTTTTAAATTGTTATACTAAAAATTGTTGTTTATTTATCTCTTTACCTACATATATTAACGGCGAAAAGTATGTTTAAATGATTGGTGCATACATTTTTGATAAACTTTCTATTTCTGTTTTATCGTTTACTGCGTTTTTATGTTTGTTTATTTGGATCATTTCTAAAATGCATCGCGCTTTATAATTTTTTTCTTTATTTAAAATAATTGTATTATTGAAATTGAAAGTATGACCTATGTTAATTGTATGTTTTTTTAGAGCAGTGAGATTATTCTGATATTTATGACCTTTAATTCCATTATGAAGTTGTTGTGATGTTTGTCCTATGTACACACCATTGCAATTGTTACAGGGGATTTTGTAAACTACGTGACTTTGGTTTTGTAATGGAATACTGTCTTTTAATTTTGAGAAACCAAATTTCAAATTATTGTGGTTTTTATGTGCAAGTTTTATATAATGTGCTAAAGTATTTTATTAAGTTTTTCGGACAAATGGAAAGGAACGTATGGGATGCTAAGATATTTGAAGGTATTTGGGTTTGTGTTTTTTGTGTTATTGACTTGTCTGGTGTTATAATATTGATGTATTTTGTTTTTAATGGTTTTTTGAATTAACGTTAAGGGATAGTTATTTTTTTGTAAATTGATTTTTACTGTGTTTAAAATTTCTGTTCTATATTTTGGACTGGTTAATGTAATGGCTCTATTGATTAAGGCAGACATGACATTTTTTTATAACTAAAGGGTTGGGCAGAGTGAAACTTTAAATAACGACCAGAAAATGTTGGTTTGTGGTATAATTTTTAAAATTTTGTATTTTCTCGACTTAAGATAAGATCTAAATAGTTTAACATTTGATTTTTTTCTATTTCAAGGATGAATTGTAATTTCGGATGAAAATCGTTGAAAGATTGATGAAATTTTGTGATTTTGTCTTCCGGAATACACACTAAACAATCGTCCACATACCTTTTATAAAATGTTGGTTTAACTTCTAAATTGTTAATTACATGTCTTTCGAGATCTTCAAGTACTAATTGAGCTATTGTGCTTGATATGGGTGAGCCCATTGCGCAGCCACATATTTGTTTGTAACATTTATTTTGAAAAGAGAAATAGGTTGTTGACAAAGTGATTTCAAGTGCATTCAAAAATTCATCTAAGGGTAATTCTGTACGTGGTTGAAGTTTTTTCCAAATTTTTCTTATAATATTTAAAGCATACTCTATTGGGATATTGGTGTACATAGAGACAACATCAAGCGATATTAATCTGTCATTATTTTTTATTTCTGTATTGTCAATAATTTTTTTTAAATCAAATGAATTTTTCAAATAATATTCGTTGTTATTAATTATGTTTGAGATTGAATTGGCTAGATATTTTGATATATTGTAAAAGGGACTTTGGATACATGAAACTATTGGCCTGAGTGAGACGTTTATTTTGTGGAGTTTGAGGAGACCATATATTTTAGGTGTATGTGCATTATGGATTTTTTAAACGTCCCACTCAGGCCAATAGTAGCATGCGATAATATGCTTGGTGAATCCAGCGTAGGCACCTGTCACATTGCGTGACGAAACCACATCACCCACGATGTGGTTTCGTCACGCATTCCATGACCGCAGTAAGCACACTGGGAAATATCTTTATCATCCCCCGGATAAATGACTTCTTCCTTAATATCCATAGATGATACGCCTTTCAAATAGTTTCCACAGAAATGTGAGTCTGTTTTTATAGTGCGCTTTCTCCAGACTTCTTGGGAATGTTTTTCATCGGTATGGTCAGCTTTAGTTAAACGATTTTTACTAATACCTATCTCGCATTCAGTTTTTATTGATATAATATCTTGCCTCAATTTCCTGACAAATTGAGAACATTTTATATTTTTTTGTCCTTCCAAGGTAATGTGCTTTAATTGGCCAAAGTAATTTTCCACTACCGCATTACTCACTGGTGGATTTTTTATCATTAGCCCAGTATACAAGGAAGAAAATGGCAGATATTTATTTAATACAGTATCCATAAAATCTTCGTTATAAAATATATTTTCTATTGTTCCTTCTTCCAATTTGATATTGGTTGTTAAATCTACGTACCGCTTGTAGAATGGGCTTGATTTGTGCAAAGTGGTAATATTAGTATCTGGTAAACTCTTTGTGTCGTTATATGTTGAATCTACCAAAGCCTCACCTATGTCGATTGGTCCTTTGGAGAGTGATTTAACACTTTCCAGGGCTAACTCTGTTTGTTTGGTACGGAAAAAGCTTTTTAAAATAATAAATGTATTAACCACAAACTTATCCAAGCTATTTAGGTCTCCTAATAAGATTGATGAACCCAACAAATCTTTAAAAAAGTATCTTTGTTCATTATTTTTAGCTTGCTTATCTACATTTTTACATACCATTTTAATGAAGTGAGCGCAACAGAGATGAATACCTACCATGCCTACATCACTTGGTTTCATCTTCCTTTCTGACAAATGATATGTCTTCTGTAGGTACTCTTTTAAAGTGCATCGATTAAATGACTTACTGATAGCGTGGAGATTGGCAAATGAAAAATCTGTTACTACTCCTGAAAATGCAGGCCATATATTATTCTCTTCACAGAAGTAGCGAAAGTCATGAAGAAGTTTAAAAATTGTATTTGAGTCATGGCTTGCTGATAGCATAGAAAAAAACTGGATAAACCCTTTTGATTCTTTTCAAATTTACAACAGCGGTATAAAAATAAATTCTTTTTGATTTAATAACTTGTGGGTGCCTAACAAGTCCACCAGTGGCATCGAAATATATAAAAGGAAGCTCGTTCCCAATGCGTTGCAATTTCAGCACCTGCACTTGCGTCGCACTGAATAGCTTAACATTAAATGGGACACTTACTTCCCTAATATATTCCGGATGATCACTCTGCATCAATATCATATCGATCAGATCATCTTCATTTCTGTCCAGTAGAGAAAGAGCCTCAGATCTAATATTTCTAAGCGTACTATCCGACTTTATTTTCTGCAATTTTTTACCTTGTGTCAAAATTACGTTAGCTGAATCAATTACGGTTTTCTTCTTGTAATTAAATGGTTTTGTTGTCAATAAATTCTTTTTACGTATTTCTCTTTCAACGGCTCGTACTTGATGTGTGGCATATTCTTTATGCCAGTAATCTATCGAAGTGCTATAAACAAATACTCGTCTATTTTGGATGTGTATTTTAAATTTCTTACAAGAATAGCTGTTGTGCTTACAAAGTTCGTATATATTGATGGCATCGTTTTTCAAATATTTCACATACTTGAAAATAATCAAGCACACGTTATTCACATATTTTGAAATTCTATTTCGTAAATAGTATGGATAATACTTAACATCTAATTTGCTGTTGTGGTATATTACACTCCATACATTGTTATCAATCTCAAACGAACGTTCAAAAAATTTGCATTCCTTATAGTAAGTTTTCTTGGTTTCATCCAACGGTTTATTCTTAGAGCCACAAGGCAAAATGTCAACTAAATTATTAGGATTCGATTATGTAATACTTTTAGAATTTTGATTTCTGTTGGATATACTTCCTGTTTGTGTCCACTTACGTTTTTGGAAGAAACTGTAGAGTTGCGAGAGTCCAAACTTAATGTATTGTCAAAATTTGATGTTTCAGGGATTGTATATGAATTATCGCTATCTTTCCCTCTATACATCTTTGGCGTAGAGGTATACCGACTATTACCAATATGTAGTGACAGATCCGTATACATTGTTTTGGGCGATACTTGATCAAACCCGGTTTCCACTGGAGCATTAACTACTGGTATGTTTTCATATTGTTTCGCTAAGCTCCTCCATAATACATAAATATGTTTTCTATTCTTTAGAGAATTTTTTAAATTGAAGTTTCTGCAGAGTGTCCCACACAAGGAATCTTCACTTCTATAATTTGTACATACCTGCGAAATTATCTTATTCGTTTTAATAAGGTACATTTTCAAAGTGTCCCTACTCAACTTCAAGATTTCCGGTCCATCACTTCCTTTACCTTGTTTTAAAAATAAGTTTTAAATTCTTTATTTTTGTTCACAATTTTGTAAACAGCACTCTTGAACCCATATTTTGTACATCTAAGCTCTTTAACGATTTCCCGATATGTGTTTTCATCAATAGAACCGCCATACTCAAAGGAAGGATTATTGTATAAAAGATGTCGAATAATTATCTCGAAAACATTCTCTTTTGAAATATACTTCATTTTTATTATATATTGATTAAATGATTGATTGCCTACTAAATATGATCGTAACCAAAGAATTAGATTTCTAAAAAAATGGAAAGAAAATGTCAAGAAAAGACGTCAGCGAAGAATTCGTGGAAGTTTACAAGCAAAGCAATATAAACAAAACGTAAATTGTGAACTTTAACAGTAAGAATAAGAAGAACAGCGCTAGAGAAATCTCTACTACAAGCAGTATACGAATATATAAAATACTACGTAATACCAAGATAGTATATGATACTGAATAGCTGTAGGGAGGTCACTAAATATAAAAATAACTTTTTTATTTTAATTTGGAAAATATGTATAAACACAATATTTTAGATTATTATTAATTTTCCACAGATATGATATAATATCATAGAACTACTAAATTAATAAATTACAACTAGCAAGTGTATCTTTTTATAATTACAAGACAAATTCTTGCCCGTATCATCTTTGTTAAAAGTTTACCTTCTAGGTTCCATTAAACCTGTACTGCATTTATATCGTGGTATTCACAAAACCTTATGAAAATATATTTATATAGCAGTGGCGAATACTCCATGAATGCAACGATACCTGTTAATTCGGGCCAGTCGCGAAATCGCGCTTGGTTGATGGACTATGACGAGACAAGATTTCCCGTACCGGGGAAGTCGGAAAATCGCGGAAATCCCGATTTCCCGAATACCTTAAAATCGCAAACGCACGGGTACTTAAATGTGTCCCGTGAGTTTTTCGTAGCTCTGAACATACAATGTTAAGATTTTCTTAATTTTTTACCATCAACAGGAATTAATCATGTTTTAAATGTTTTTTTTAACATTTGGAGGGGTGACAAAATTTATTGTTTCTTTAATGATAAAATTGTTTTTTTTGTCACAACACCGGGGCAGAGGAAGCATTAAAAATGCCTTAAATTGTATCTTTTTTCTCATCAAGAAGGGTGAGAGAATGAAATGTTTCAATTTTTTTCACATTGGAATGGATGAGGAGGGAAGAGGGATGCATCTTCGTTAAATGATATCTTTTTTTCACAATACCTGGTGAGGGGATGCCTTAAAAGAGATTGGAAGGGGTGAGAAGAGGGGAAGGGGAGGGTGATAACTCTTTTTAAATGATGACATTTTTTTTCATCCTATCGGGAAAGGGCATTCTTTAAAAATGTTTTATGATATTTTTCAGCTCGGGAGGGGTGAAAAAGGGAGGGAAATGAATCTTTGCTGTATGCACAATTTTTTAGTGCTTTAAGGGATGATTTCACTCCTGTCGACGGCTGGCAAGGAATTTTGATATTGGTTGCTGTATGTATAATCGGGTTTGTCACCATCTCTATGGGGTTTGAAGTTGACAATTCGTTTTCTGTAGGCTGTGGAAATTATTTAGTGCTTCAAGGGATGATTTCACCCCTGTCGACGGCTGGCAAGGGATTTTCATATTGGTTGCTGTATGCATAATCGGGTTTGTCACGATCTCTATGCGGTTTGAAGTTGACAATTCGTTTTCTGTAGGCTGTGGGAATTATTTAGTGCTTTAAGGGATGATTTCACCCCTGTCGACGGCTGGCAAGGGATTTTGATATTGGTTGCTGTATGCATAATCGGGTTTGTCACCATCTCTATGGAGTTTGAAGTTGACAAGTCATTTTCTGTAGGCTGTGGGAATTATTTAGTGCTTTAAGGGATGATTTCACCCCTGTTGACGGCTGACAAGGGATTTTTATATTGGTTACTGTATGCAGAATCAGCTTTCTCACGATCTCTATGAGGCTTTAAGTTGGCAATCGATTTTCTGGAGGCCCATGATTTTTTTTTCTATAATACTATAAGGGGGCGTAACACTCTCGAGGATATCTTGCTACACATCACACATTCGATTTACGCTACGATAAGATACTTTGCATTTTACTAGTTTTTGTTTCTCTACTTTTAGCAAAAGTACCTATCGCCGATAATCCCACGGCACGTACGCCTATGGGCGTTCGGGTGTTTTCGGAAGATGGGCCGCTATCTTTGAACTGCTAAATTCACGCCGGTTCTTTTTATTTTCACGGTACCCAAGTGCTGGACTTGCTATGATGTGCTGGCTTACAACCACACAGTACATATCAGGACTATCACAAAAAAAAAAAATGAAGTAAAGTTACCTTAAAAATAGGAGGCAACTGGGCTACCTCCTATTTCTAGGGTAAATTTACATCTAATGGTTCTTTTCACGTGCTTGTGGGATATTACATACGCATAGTAAAATTCCTTGAAGGTATGATAAATCTACCTAAAACTATTACACTTCATCTGGAATATTACTTTAGAGGTGTAATTTTCCCTGGGAAGCTTACACCTCTAAAGTAATATTTACCAGACCTTAAGGAACATTCCACAAGCATGTGAAAAATCCCCTAATTTTGCGGTAACTGATTTTATCGTTGGAGTTGGTACTCATTTCTTCCTGCAACTCTACAGCTCGCATTTTTTCTAAATGGTCCTTCACATAGGGGTACAACACCACCTCCATTACGTATCCGTTACCACAGCCAACATCTAAGATATTTTCCTTATAGTTTTTCTAGCTGAATAAGTGTGAATACTTCTCCAAATATAAGACGGAATCAATTTTTTATGCTGCAGAAGATTTGTGATATAATTTGGCGAATGTACTTTTTGGATAGACTATTGAACTTTAATTGTTCTTGTTGGGATGATTTTAAACTGACTACTCAGCTGTGTGGTGTGGTAGCTTCTTTTATTAGAGAAAAAAAAACAACATCAGTTTTTATTTAAAATTCATCAGCAAAAATAGGTTTAAAATGCAAATATGGAAAGGGATGTACAATAAACAGATGACAATTGACTTGCTTGAAATTTCTTTTGTATAAAAATCTGAAACTTTTATGAAACGTTTAATTTTTCCCCATCTTTCTGCGACAGTTGGTAACAAGTTTTGAATGTAATCAGGGCGAAAAAGTTTGGGTAAAGCTATGATGCATCGACATCGGAAATATTAAGAAATATAAAATAAAAATACCCGATTTTGCGTAGAACTGGCAGATAAGATATCATTTTTGCCGTCACGAAGTGTGTATTAAAAAAAACATTTCCTAATTTAGTTTCTAAATTTATAAATTATCATTGTTGAAATTTTCAATTAAAATCTTTTACAAATACGTCAGTGCCTTTCTTCTAGCACAATACCTCTATGAATTGAAAAAAAAATGCAGTGTGTAATTTATTTATATAATACACATAAAAATATATACAATACATATAAAAATAGTATTTTCATGTAGTTAGCTAACTATTATAGATTTGGCTGCAATGAATGCATTTTACGCATATACATTAGGACTTTCACCAATAAAATGGGGTAAAGTTACCCTAAAAATAGGAGGCAACTGGGCTACCTCCTCTTTCTAGGCTAAATTTGTTATAAATTTACATCTAATGGTTTTTCTCACATGCTAGCGGAATATACATGCGCATAGTAAAATTCCTTGAAGGTGTGATAAATCTACCTGAAACTATAACACTTCATTTGGAGATCTTACTTTACAGGTGTAAATTTACGCCAAAAATAGGAGGTAGCCCAGTTGCCTCCTATTTTTGAAGTAATTTTACCACATATTTTTAAGGGTAATATCGTTATTTTATTACACTTATAGAAACGTTAAAGATGAAAGTGTATCTCAATTCAATCGATGAAGTAGTAATTGTACACTGTACATACATGTAAATATTGATATAAACTAAGGCACTGTAAAGGTACGATTCCGAACACGACAGCAGACGACAACTGCACTGCGATAGCGGTGTTCGGAATCGTATTTTTAAGAAATTTGTGTCAATGCAACACATTTTTTTTTGATACATCACAATAAAAAATAAAAATATCGATAAATAGCAGTAAATTATTGATAAACAAGATATGCAGTAAGTTGGAGGGGTCAGAGAATCCATTAAAAGAAATGATATCGAATGACCAATCGTGAACAGTTGAAGAAATTGCTAATATACCTATATCAGTAAGTATAATGACGTGGTTAAAAATATTGAAATACAAAAAGTGCTAAGTACAATAATCACCAAATCTGAAAATTGAATAGATTTATAATGAAACTATAAATAAATAAATAGAGATATAGATATATAAATAAAATAAATGTAGTTGATTCCATTCTATTCCATTTAAAGCAGCATGTTTCGGTTTAGGAAAACCATCTTCAAACTTTCTGTAAGATACAAATAAAAAGCAGTTACATTTGATTATGTACTAACGTATAAATAAAAATATTTATCTTTATATTAAAGTTTTAAACTTTAATTACAAGCGTTAATTAAATAAAATCAGGAAAAAAACGGGAATTACAAAATACGCCGAAGTAAATATACATTAAAATTTCTTCTATTAGTTATAAAAAGTGCAGATGCAGATTATGGTACAGATGCTGGTACGCCAGACATTCCTGAAGATATCATGGAAGAAAAAAAGGAAATCTTTCTGAAAAGATTAGAAGAAAACGCGTCTTCGGAGAAAAAACATAGACTATAGAAAGAAAAACAAATGACAACACACAAGCTTACTTTGGCGAGACCTGGAAAATTATTTAACTGATATAACGTTTAATTTTGGAAAATTAGTGAAGGGAAGAAACATATCCTCCATATTCTACAATCCTGTGGAATATTATTGTGTAAAAGAAATTTATAAAGGCAATAATATACAGCTGTACCCACAAAAAAAGATATTTCAAATAAGCCCTTATAAGCAATAAAAAAAAATATTCCCTCGTTATATCCTGCCATATTTCCTTTTTAACCTGTTTTCTGTGTATGTGGCATTGTTCACTTTTAAATAAAATTTGCACTGCATTTTTTTCAATTCATAGAGGTATTGTGCTAGAAGAAAGGCATTGACGTATTTCTAAAAGATTTTAATGGAAAATTCCAACAATGATTATTTACAAATTTAGAAACTAAATTAGGAAATGTTTTTTTAACACAGACTTCGTGACGGCAAAAATGATATCTTATCTGCCAGTTCTACGCAAAATCGGGTATTTTTATTTTATATTTCGTAATATTTCCGGTGTCGAAGCATCATAGCATTACTGAAACCTTTCTGCACTGATTACATTCAAAACATGTTACCAACTGTCGCAGAAAGATGGGGGAAAAGTTAAACGTTTCACATGTAAGTCTTCTTTCTATATCTCATAAAAAAGAATGAATACCAGTTTCGTATTTATACAAAAGAAATCTCAAACAAGTCAATTATCATCTGTTTAGTATACATCCCTTTCCACATTTGTATTTTAAACCTATTTTTGCTATTCAATTTTAAATAAAAACTCATGTTGCCAACACTGCTTTTTTTTTGTAATAAAAGAAGCTACCGCAACACACAGCTGAGTAGTCATTTCAAAATCATCCCAACAAGACCATTTAAAGTTCAATAATCTATCCAAAAATGACATTCGTCGATTTATATAACAAATCTTCTGCAGCACAAAAAATTGATTCCGTCTTGTATTTGGAAAAGTATTCACACTTATTCAGATGGAAAGACTATAAGGAAAATATCTTAGATGTTGGCTGTGGAGACGGTTACGTAACGAAGGCGGTGTTGTACCCCTATGTGAAAGACCATTTAGAAAAATTGCAAGCTGTAGATTTGCAGGAAGAAATGATCGAATATGCAAAAGCTACCAACTCCAATGATAAAATATGTTACCGCAAAATTGATGTTGCAAAATACGAGGATTTTGCAAATTTGTCAATGAAATTCGATCACATTTTTTCGTTCTATTGTATACACTGGATTGTAGACCAAACGTAAGTGGTACCAATTTTGAATCTACGAATGGTAATTGATATGGTAATCATTTCAGAGCTTTGTTCAAAAGATTTTACGATTCCTTGAATCTAGGTGGACAAATTTTCATAATTGCCTGTCCTCATAGTTCTCTCCATACAACGTTGAAAAAACTTTCAGAGAAAAACACTTGGTCAAAATATCTACCCAAAGATGGTGCTCACGCAGATTACACCGATCAACCTGAAGAGTATATAAGGAAGTTAGCAGAACAATCTGGTTTCACGGTAGAATTATGTAAAATGGAAAGAAAAGCGACACCATTCAAAGATTGCGGAGGTAACAGCAAAAGTTATTGTTATATTTTTTTGCATTCATTCAACCAAAGTTAGTTTAAATTAGTTAGTAAATTTTAGTTTTCTTCGAAAACACCAACGAACTGTATAAAATATTGCAACGCGCTTTCGGATGCCCACAGTGACTGTAACACGGCCCAATCTTTAAATGAGGCAAATTGACATATAGATGCCGAATATACTACACTTTCATGTTTTGCGCCGTCAAAAGGAGTAAATGTCATTTTTTGACATATTAAGGTTTTGAATTAAAATCGTCGTATATACAGGGTTTTTTAGTTTAAATTTTGCGTTCAAACCGTATTACACTACTGAAAACTTTACAGAAGGCTCTGTGCTCTAAAAAGAACATTTTTTTCTTTCAAAATATAAAAAAAGCGAAAAAAACGAGCGAAAAATAACTAATAATAAACCAAACACACAAACTAACTCGGCTATTGGTTAGATTTGATAACTGACAGGTGCCGTAATAGAAATCGGAAACACTGCACTATTTTAAGTATCGTACTTAAACAGCGCAGTAATAGGGCTACCTCTATCTGTCACATTCATGAAATTATTCCTTGTATCTTTTTCTATGAGACAAGCGGAAACTTTGCTTCATTTTTCAATAGCAATACTTGAGAAAAATAGTCAAATCAGAAGATTGTCTTTTCTCGTATGATACATCAATGACGTTGGTTAAAACATAAAATAGATAGAGAGTATATGCCTTGTTGCATGTCCTGATGTACCAATCGAAATTTAAAGCTTTGCGCTAAAAGATAGTATGTTCATGTTCATATATCGTTTTAAGTAAGTTATCTTAATTATGTCTAAAATGTAATTAATGTAATTTTACACATACTCCGTTTAACACTTTCATTTTTTGACATTATTTTGCAATACTACTGAATAACAACACCAGTCATTTAAATAAATATGTATATAAAACCCATAATTTAATTAAGGTTAAATGCAATTCTTGTTGAAGATTGAAAATAAATAAATCTTGATAGTTTTACCAGGTGTTATGTTCATATTGCTATAGCAAAGTGGAAGTACTATTTGCAGAACATTATTAAGTAAGTAGGCCGGCTGTCTAGCGGACCATTTTTTAAGTACATAGCACGCTGTCCAATGTTTTATATAGTTCGTTGGAAAACACTAACTTCACCGAAGGAAAATGCATAAGTATTTCCGTCTGCTAATGCTAACAACACTTTGTTTTAAACGGGAGTGGAACTACAAAATTAGTTAACAGAATATAAAAGGCCGAATTGTAACAAATATATTACTCCCCAAATCGGATAGATCCAAACTGCGCGAAAGTGCTACGTCATAAACTACTATTGAACCAAAAAATATAGCACAAAAAAACTACTTATTATAATTCTGGTTTACTTCAACAATATTTTGTTAACAAAAACCTATTTATTCGTTAATTTGACATCTATCGTTCCTACAGTGTAATTTTAAAGAAAGATGAATTTCTTGCCCGAGCTTTATAGATAACACTGTTAGTGGATTGATCAACTATACAACATAACAAAGAAGTTACCGTTAACAGAAGTATAAAAAAGCGTTATATTTTTGATTTATGCATATGTATAGAACTGCCAATTTCTTCTAGAAATCCCCAGGCTATTAATATGTGAACATGTCCTTTACAAAATTTGTCATTGTATATACCATGGACACCTATATCTATCTTTTCAACAGAAAAAAGTGGAATTAAGATATAATTTCTGATTGACTGAATAAAAAAAAAATAGTTTTCTGCATAAGTAAATGTGATATAATAGAATAATTCGTTAATAAAGACGCATCTAATATAGGTTTTGTTGGCTCAAACAATTATTTGCAGAGTAGAAAAAAAGAGTTTACATATGTAGAGTGGTCAACTTTCTGCGCGCCGGGTCAGTACTAATTGTAAGTTTCTGTGAGAAATATTTTCCCTTTGCATTAATTTGTTTGTACCGTCTACCATTTATGTAGAAAAAGTATTAAACTATTCTCGATTTTTACGGAGACTACTATATACTTTGTATAAACATTTTGATAATCGAACATTTATAATTATAAAATAAATATAAATATTAAATAAACATTTCGATGATCGACGGACGAGGCCTGAAATTTGATATCGGTGTCGAAAGCCGTTTGTTTAACGAAACCCTAAGGGCTACGGCGCGACGACTAGTCAAATAAACAAAACGCTGAGACGGTTAAATTCCGATAATATACTTTACAGTGACGAATTAGTCGCGTTACAGTTGGGTTCTGTGAAACTATAAAAATAAAAGAATTACTTGTGCAGTGATTGTAGGTCTGTGGCCCGTTTAAAGGTGAGTCTAATCAAAGAACATTCCTGTTATTTTAGTATAAGATAGAGTAAGAAAATAGATTTGCGAAATAGCCTGAGTAACGTTAAGCATGCTTTAGTTAAAGGTCCTTGGTTAGGAAAGGCTAGTCGTCCTAGCGGGGTACGCTTTGTGACGTGGGGCATCCGCACGGCACAGTTGACCGCAGGCGCTGGGCGACCCGGGGGTCGTAAAAATAAGGGCACGGGGAAGCCGCGGTCGGTTTCGCATGCACCTTCTGTGAACCGCAGGGGATTCGCGCCTCACGAGCTCCCGAATCACAAGGACATAGCGCCATACTTCGCTATGTCCTTGTGAACCGAACACAACGAAGATTAAATTTCGGGAGAACCGAGTTTGTTAGAGTTGTAGTCTGACATCTAACTGTGTAACCTGCTATTTGCTTTAATTGAAGATGGCCGGAGTACTCAGGTGGGTTTTCTTTACAGGTAAACCCCCGGTTTGTAACTCTGGGTTCAGAAACTAATCGCCAACGCCGACGCCCCACCGCTTGACCATCCTTATTATCAAATAAACACCTGTTTATTATTTGTCCCTACCTGTTGAGAATTAAATAAATAAAATATTGTAACCCACGAATTTGGTAAAATTAATTAATATAAGAGTGGCAGTTATCATTGTTATTATTTTAGTCTTTCATTAATACTAATCTTATTTAGTTATTATTTATAATATTACTTTAGTATATTTGGCGTTTTACATGTCATATAATGTTTCTATTAGATCAACCGTTACTCCTAGCTTTAAACCCAAAAACAATAAGTCATATAACTTCAAGAGGGCTAACTTCACAGATATGTACAATTCATCGTGTCATATTGCGTGGGGTCTTGGACGCTGTCTCTGATGTGAACACCAATTAAACAAATATAATCAATGCCCCTTGGCACCAACGGTTTTAGGCAAATATTCAGCGTTTAACAAACAATCACTGACAACCAGCGGCAGAACCAGCGCGCGGACATTGCTCCGCTGCATTTTATCGCGTTTCTAACCTAGGACGGTAATAAATTTTTTATTGCCTGAACTAGAGCTAAAATGTTACAACACTGAAGCCCATGTAAATGTTTAAAGTATTAACACATTACTAATGGCCTCGCGTTAAGATTAAATTAATGATGGGATCATAGCTAAACGAGATCCGTATACCTACCTATGTGTGAAGCTAATGAGTGCCCTAAATCGGCAAGTGAAGACATTCTCGAAATATTCTGAAGTCATAAAGTCGTTAATTTAGAAATAGGTGGAATAGTTTTGATTAACTATATCAACTGTCAAGGGCGAAATTATTTACATTAAATTTAAACTGTACGGAAAATTCTTTAAAACTCTCTTGCTCAGAATATTTAAGACATCTCCAGGTATGTACTTATTCTGAACATTCTTCCAAAAAACCAGTAATTGCTAAATCAACGCTGAGTAGATAACTGTTATGTTAAATACCTAATGTCTGTCGATTCAGCATACCAAAAGAATTTAGTCATCTAACTTGAAAATACATGAGAGTAACAGCAGTAATAAACAGGCTTGCAGATTTTGCTTATTCTACGCAGGGCCCGGCCTGTATAAAAATTTATTACTAGACTGGTCAACTTTCATCTGCGCGCCAGGTTAGTCCTAAGATTGATATATGTGACATTAACATTTAACACAAGCATACAGTACAGTGTCGAGAAAGAGCAAAATTATTTATTCATTTAACTATTAATATTTTATACCGGGTGTCCAGCCTAAGATGCAACGGTCCATAGCCGATTTATTGTTGTTTTTTTTTGAAAATTGTTTCAAATAAATGTTGACTCAAATCATATTCTACACATTTTAAAATTAGTTTCAGTAATGGCGGACTTCCGGTTGTACCGGAAATACATACTAACTTTATTATGTTAAATGGAACACCTGTATATTATTGTACTTTTGGATTCCTTGTTAGATTTAAATGTTGTGCCAGCGCAATAACTGTTTATCGCACACTGTACAAACTATTTTGGCACCACCATAATGTAATTCCTGGAATTCACCGATATACTTTTCCACATTATGGTCATTTTCTGGGATGTTCTACGCCCGACATTGTATTACATTTACAATGCGTAAAATCTTAACGGAGAATATTGTACTATCTCGCAGCAAGACTCGACTAACACTGATAGTAGATACTAAACACACGAATCGGAGGGAGTGATTTTACCGCCTTGAAGATATACTATGGCAAAATGTTCTGCATAGCGTGAGGGGAGTGCGGCCTGTGTAAGTAGATAAGTCTGACCACTCGTATACATACGTATGACCTACCTATATCACAAATCAAAGTTTATCATCTCTACTTATACATATAAATACGCATTTCTTTTATCTTGTTTAGTTCACCATAAATTCACACTGCGAAATTGTTATTTGAAGTAATTTTTTTGCGTTAAATGAAAAGAATACTAATTCGGTGTTAAGCATTAACTGCTTAATTGGAAACAATTTACTTTTCTTAACTCTAAATAATTATAATGATGCCTAATTGCTGGATTTGACGTAAGTAAATATTTGTTTGATTTAACTAATTTTTACTGACAAAATCTTTTTTTAATACTTTTTAAATAACGAGGATACTCGTTACTTTCTTGAATGTAGCAGATATTCAGTAGCGAATATTGTGCTGTTGTCTTGTATTCATAATATTCGCTACTTTCACAGAATATTCGTTAAACAAAAAAAAAACATTTTTATTGAATATGTTAAATACACAATGTAATAAATATCAAAAATATAATATTATATACGTGAGAGCAAATAAATGTGTTCCTAAAAAATTCAGTCAAAGTAGGAATGAAAATAGAAGTATCCTTTACTGCTGTCTTTACATAAACTTTTGTTCTGTATTTAAAACTTTATTTCCACAATTACAACCTTTTTTTCGGACACACCTACTCTCTCCTTTTTTTTACATCTTAAAAACGTTACGAAGTATTTATGACACAGGGTGGGGGTCTGGCGCGAAACTTAAATATTTTGTCTTAAACAACTGCTCTTTTTACCTAAAAAAAAAATATAGTAGTTTTACTCCAACTCGAGTTCAAAAGCGTTAAGCAAAAAGTAAATCTGAATGAATTGTTAAATGGCGATAATAAAATGCAGTGAAAACAAAAAAGCGGCATAAAAATCGTCAATATATATAAAAGAAGTATCAATAGAAATGTATTTACGCAATTTGATTTTCTTATACATATATTTATGGTTCAGTGCTTATGAAAGTACTGATAAAAAAGAATGTATTTATAAAATATGTTTTTTTTTTTACGCTTCCGTCCAGAAACACTTATTTTGCAGTACTTCAAAGCGGCATAGCCAGGCAAAAATGTCACTAAAGGTTGGCCACACTAGATTCCACATGACAGACGTGTAATAAATTGTCATTAAGCTACTGTTCAACCATGCTAAGATGAACTGGTGTCTTCATTGCACTTATTATTGATAAATAGATATTAAACTAGAAAGAGAATTACACAAAAAGATTTATTCTCGGAAACGTCAAAATACTAAGGTATGTAACATGTGTGCCAACTCGTACTGTCAACTCCCTAGTGTCAAAATTTCTTTTCTATTTTCAATACAAAATTAAGAGTTGTCGGCCCAAAAAACATTGTGTATGACACGGCCAGAAACTCTTTTGCGAGTATTCGTACTTGCGGGCGTCAGCTACCCCCTCGGCTCACAAACCGTACTCATACTCGCAAAACTGTAATTTCTGGCCTAGTGATACAAATAACTATTAACCAGCTTACCTGAGTCATCAATAACTTTTGCATTATGCCTATACCACGTATCACATGAAACTAAGTAATAAAAGGCAATTTCATATAGGATATAGTCATTGTAAATATTCACCGAATATATTCGTTACAATGAATATCGTTACATAAAATTTCATACATAGATCTTAAAGCCAATATTTTCTATACCCATTAAATATTCGAATATTTCTACTCCACTCGCTATAACCACTACTTGTTACTCCGAGTATATTAATACTCATACAAATATTCGATTTAATATTCGAATACTTCTACTCTATTTGTTATAATCAACCACTACACTGTTGAAAATATTATCGGTGTTGGCGTTAATTTTGCGCTAGTCAGATATTTTAGTGTTGATTTTTACAAACTTTGCCAGACGAGTTGACTACGTGTGTTTAATAGAACAGAAATTACGAGAATTTCGTGTGAATTCTTTGTTCAGATTTGAGGATTTACTATTTTTCTAGATATTCAGAAGCGTCAACCAATCAAAATTTTTCCCTCGGATAGAAATATAGAAACCCCACCTAATCTAATACGGTATTGCATTATACGCACCACGTACATTGTACGTGTATCTATTTTCGGGTTTATTTCTGCGTATTAACAAATACAAACAAACCACCAAACGTGTACTGCCCCGCATATGGTAACCTTGTGTTATTAAACGTTAATTCCAGTGTGTATAAAAAAGTTCAACATCTTAAAGATGTATTGGAACATCTATTTACGCAATTAGTTCAGATTTGAGTCAAGTAGCATAAACATTCACTTAATTTTATAATGGTTCTCAAAAAATCATTTTAAAATTGGCGCGTTTAGTTGAAACCAAAACTTTTGAATGAGTGGTTCTGCATATTTATAATTAAGAAAACGTCTTAAAGAGAGAATATTATAGCACTAAGAAATAGGAGTTGCATATTAAAAAGACGTTGTGTTTAGAAAACGGTGTTAAATCACCCAATAGATCGCATTCATTTAGTTAAACAGCTAGTAATTTTGTCTAGTCTAGATCAAATAAAATGTGACTAGAAGTATTTTATAATTCCACGTGTCAGTTGGACAAAATAACCCTTTAGCAATAGACAATACTTGACTATCTTTGCACGTCAAATTTAAACTCGTATAGTTCTTGACAAAATAACACGAAAAGAGTGTGGACCTCTCCTAACTATTAAATTAGTCAAACAAGTTAAAATTTTCAACAGTGTACTCGTTACTCTGAGTATTGAGAAGCAGCGGATATTTTATAACGAATAAGTACTTTGTGCCCACCGCTACAAAATATCATTGCCAAATAACACTACGTGTTAAAGGAATAAAAGGAATTCCTATTTGTTTTAAATAAATACACATGACAGAATCTACTTTGTTGCTTTAACAAATCTTTTTTTTCTGTGTAGAAGACTTACCGGGTAAACATCTAATGGGAGCCGTGGCCAGTAAAAAAGCAACTGGTGGCTTGCAATGACAGTGTGTTGTCGATAAGCGTTCCTTCTCTTTATAGATACAGATTTTTACACTTAAAAATATGAGGTGATGATAAATGTATATCATGACAACTGAACATATACAAAGCGCATTGCAAAGCGAATTGAATGCCCGTATAACTTGATATCGCAATGTACAAATGAACATTATTGACCGAAAAGCAATTCTGCGTTTATCGCATCATCGCGTGATCATAACCTACAAATGTAAGCAGTTAACCAATTACAAGACAAATATTTGAAAATATTACACAAAATTCATAATAATGGAGTAATTTTTTTGTATAGTTTTTTATTTATGAGAATAGCAATTTGGTTATTTACAGGATCTGAATTTAGCTTAATATGTGATATTGCTTATATTGTGGTTTACAAAATTACTATTTATTAAAATATATTAAAGAAGGCATTGAAAACTGTCGTTTATTTGCAGAAAGAAATACATAGCTATACTATGTAACACAGCTGTTGCCACTATTACTGTTAATATTCTTTACAATTGTAGTCTTATTTTGGATGCTAGAACAGGAAATCTTTTCTTCCACATACCATTATCATACCAATGATCAATTCTCGGTCTCACTGTATAGGGCCGTCGTTTGTGTCTCAATATGTGTGCAATGTCTCAGTCTTCATCACCACTTAATAAATAATCCACAATATACAGGGTTTTCCACGGAACTGGCTGGTTACAAGTTTTCCGGCTTAACGAAATTCCTCAGTTTTAAAAAATTGCGGTTTGCAACAATTTGGCACTTACTTTCTTTCTAAAATATTTTCACCTTTTTGGCACTTCCGGTTAACCAGAAGTCGCCACGAATTTTGTTATTTTAAATGGAACACCCTAAGGTAAACTCAGGTAAGTGTGTAACCGGGGCAAGTGTGTAGATTGGCTATATTTATTTTTAAAATTAAAATAAGGATGTTCTCTGTTATATTACTAATATACTAAACTTCATACTAGTTTTACAAATAAAAATTCACATCTGCTAACGTGTAATAACTTAGATATCTTGTAAATTTATCATACCTTATTAAAAAGGCATCAGTATAGTATTACACACTTGGCCGAACTAAAGAATAATGCTATTAATATATAAAATGCGGAAGGATTACACACTTACCCCATTTTGCTGGGTAAGTGTGTAGTATTGACACTGTTTAAAATTTCTTTTTTTTTCTAGTAAACCGTTGATAACACTGGGCAACAAATTTTCGAAAAGTTCATGCTTCCAAGCTGAAAATAGTCATTTCTTAATGAATTCAATGTGCTGAACACGAAAATGACTAAGAAAAAGCTGAATTGGCTACGGGTTTTCTGTAAAATGTACGCATATTTCAGAAAAAGTGTACTTATGTCAATATTATAATACATGGTAAGAAAACATTAGTCTGCTACTGGCTTTCGACTTCTTTTGGCCTGCCGTTTGTAATGGACTTGTGGAGCATCTCTACTGATTGTCCAACAATAGTCAGCTGGCATTGACGTAGACCATTTACCTTGGTACCGTTGCTCCATGGTGGCAATGTCCTGATGAAAGCGTTCGCCGTGCTCATCGCTGACCTGCCCGCAGTTATCAGGAAAGAAATCTAAGTGGGAATCAAGAAAGTGGATCTTTAAGGACATATTGCAGCCGAATTCATGAAACAAAGCCAACATATCCTCAACCAGACACTTGTAATTTTCTGCCTTGTCATTCCCCAGGAAGTTTGCTGCCACTTGATAGAATGCATCCCAAACCTGTTTCTCTTTACCTTGAAGAAGTTCCTCAAACTTGGGGCCTCGGAAGAGCTGTCTAATTTGAGGCCCCACAAAGATGCCCTCTTTAATTTTGGCTTCACTGAGTCGAGGGAATTTTTCATGCAGGTACTTGAATGCTGGTCCATTCTTGTCCATGGCTTTTACCAAGTTTTTGACAAGACCGAGCTTGATGTGTAAGGAGGAATGATGATTTTGTGTGGCTGTGCCAATGGTGGGTGCTGTACATTCGTTTCTCCAGGCTTAAAAAATGCTCTCGGATGCCAGTCTTTCTTGATGTAGTGCAAATCGATTGCTCTGCTGTCCCACAGACAAAGAAAACAGCAGTACTTTGTATATCCCTGCTGCAAACCCATCAACAGAGATACTACCTTCAGGTCAGAACATATTTGCCAGCCATACTTGCTGTAGTTAATCGTCTCCAGTAGCTGCTTTAGATTACCGTAAGTCTCCTTCATGTAGACCGCATGTGCAATAGGTATGGATGGAAGCTGGTTCCCATTATTCAACAAAACCGCCTTTAGGATCAGTTTTGAAGCGTCTATAAACAACCGCCATTCGTGGGGATCATGTGCAATACCGAGAGCTTGTAGTAGACCATCAATATCGCAGCAGAACACAAGGCTTTCTTCTTTCTTAAAGAAAGATTCGAAGAGCTGATGGCGAGTGCGAAATGAAGTCACTCGGACATTCTGTTCCAGAAGATTCCACTGTCGAAGTCTTGAGGCCAGTATCTCCACTTTGCTTTTCGACAGATCCAAATCGCGAACAAGATCGTTCATTTCATCCTGGGTAATTTTATGTGGTGCAGATGTTTCGTCAAAGCACGAAAAGTTATCATCCTTACTGCCACGTTGAGGAGAACTCGCCGACGCATGGCCATCCTCATCGTCTGAACTGATAGAAAAATCTGTAGGAGGTTCTGGAATTGGGAGTCCTTCGCCATGAGAGACAGGTCGCAGAGCAGATGGTATGTTAGGGTATTCAACTGTCCAT
>RXPK01003829.1:0-67234 GCA_004143645.1 Protaetia brevitarsis
TCTAGTCGGTGTATAGACACCAGCACTGCGAGCGATAAACCATGCTTTATGGTAATTTCCTCCATCGGTTTCTATCCTTCGCTACTTATTTCCATCTTGGTATCCTTAACGTGTTATATCTTTTATTCTTCCTCACCTTCCCCTTGGCGCTATCCTCCCTTTACCAGCGTGTTACATTATCATTTTTGGTATTCTTAACACCAGGTTTCTTTCCATATCCATCTCAACTTCGGCGCCTTCACCACTCCCACTATATTTGTTTTTCCATAAAGTTCACTCAGCTCTTGGTTTGTTCTTTTCACCCATATCTCTGCCTCTCTCTTCTTTCCAAATATTTTTCTCTAAACTTTCCACTCCCTTATAGCTAGCTTTGCTTGCTCCATCCCGTTTCGGATCTAAGTCTCACTAACATACAAAACTACTGGCCTTATTACAGTTTTATATATCTCTACCTTCAGTTTCCTTAATACACCTGTCTTTCTTAACATCACATTGAGTGCTGCAATACATCTATTTGATGATGATGATAATCTCCTGCTTTTGATAATTTCTATCCATATTGAACTGAACACATCTTTCAATAGCGTGTATTTGCGCCTGAAATATACTTGGATATTTTCCCAAGCTCTCGAAATATATAGTTCTAGGCCCATATATTCCTATTCCAGTTCCCCCTGCCGTTTTGGAGCCATCAGTATACCATTTGATGGCATGATGTTCATGATGGTGTTATGAACCCACTCGCTCCTGTTACTGAGCTTTATGATGAATTCCTTCACAATTTTTTTAACATATCATCCCGGGGCATATCGTCAGCGAAGGCCAGATATTTATATCTTCTCTAGTATATAATTTCCGACCTGTTAATGTCTGCCTCTCTTATAACTCTTTCCAATACTAAACTGAACAGTGTCGCCTACAGGGGTGTCTTACTCTTCTATTAATTGCAAATTTTTGAGTTGTTCTATTATTTATTCTGACCATACCCTCTGTCCCTGTCAATATTAGTTTAATCATTCTTATTAGTTTATTACTAACTGCTATGACCTATACAGTTCTTCTCTCCTTATTCCGTCATATGGCTATTTAAAATCTACAAATAGCAGCATTGCTGGTTTTACATACGCTTGACTTTCTGCTGTATTTCCCTCAAAATAAAGGTCTGGTATTCCCCTAATTCCTGCTCTGCCTTTTGCATTAGTTTATTCTTAATATTGGTTGCCATTATCGTATACGTTATCTGTTATTTTCTATCTCGAACATATTAATGCCAACGACCATTTAGGCATCTGTTCTTTTCTCCAGAGTATTGCTTCTATCAGTGTGTGTATACACTCTCTTGATTTCTTCTCCCATATCTTACTAATCCGTCGTTATTCCATTACTTCCTGGACTTATATTCATTGTCAAGGCTCTGTATTATTTATTTTTTATTATTATTTATTAATTCCCGAAAATACTCCCTTCATCCTTCTAGAACTTCTTCTTCCTTGGCAAGTAGGCTCCCCTTACTATCTTTGTAAAAACTGCTTTGCTATTAGGACCTCCCTTAATCCATTTTTGGTACCTCCATTCATTCGTTCAGCATTTTTATTCATAACTTGCCACTTGCTAACCACATGTCTTGTGTTAAGCGAATCAGTTTTGTCCAATCATCGTACAACATAACACAGGTTGGCATATTCATGGAATCTGTTACGAGTAAACAAAACTATGAACATAACAACGAAATAGAGACACAAGCACTAATCAAAACTAAATAAATAATTACCAAGAAAAGCAGAAAATATATATAATTACCCGAAAATCGAATTAAGCGCATAAATATCAAAATTTCCACTAATATCTTGATTAAAAGTCGCATTAGATTAAATATAAATAAAAAAAAGAAGTTTTTTAGAAATGTTGCCAATGTTCCCCATGAAGATATGTGAACCAAAAAATGTTAAAAATAAAATATTTAGTCAAAAAGAAAGTGAATACAAAAAATAATTTTACTAATTTTTGTTGGTTGCAAACGGCAGATATGGATATCAAACATTCATGCTTGTTTGTGGACAAAAATTGCGTAGCTTGAATACGTTAACGCCTTTAGAAGCAAATAAATCAATACATCATTCGCCAGGAACACAAAAAGGAGACAAAGAAAACAACTCGAGATCGTATTTCAATATTTAAACATTTGTGGTCTAATTTATATAGAAACGCTTGTCTTAAAAATTAAAATTAAAACACTTCGCCAATTTAAACAAACCATGTGGGTACTACCCCTTTTTCCGCGGTTTCGGAACAATTTCTTGTTGAAAACTATTACAAAGCACTTTGATTAAAGGCCCGTGAGTTCACTACTTCAGCAGAAACCATTGTTCGCATGACGAAGTTCTAAATTCCGTATAATGGACAAATTAGGCTTGATGTTTTTGTAGTTACGCAGCGCGTCTTCTACTAGGGACAATATCTATTATAATCCTTTAGTTATACGTATACACGAACGCATGTTATAGTGGTACATGATAGCTAGCAGTACTCTAGTAAATTATTCCTTAATTACTGCGGCGGCGAAACTTTGCGTCTCTATCGCATTTAGCTCGAAATAAAGGGCTTAACATAGTGGTAGAGGACACACTATGCATCTTTAAAGCATATGCAAATAACGAGTCTGTCCCAACCACTTCCGTTGCATTACAAATATTCCATTTGAATAAACTATAGATAAGAAAGCTGCAATACAGTGAGTGACCTCACAGAAATTCACATACATGCTGAAATTAATTGTGTACACTGCCTTTATTATTATGGATCATACGATATAACGTAAATTTAACAGTGAACAAGAAGAACAACTTGCGAGTCACATTCTCTGTAAGTTAATTACCTTATATAATAACGTAAACTATAAAACATTATGTGTTATGCATAGTTCATTCCATCTCAAAGAAACACATTCTGTTACATTTCACAGGGTTACAATAGTTGAATATATAATTAAAAATTGAAATACTGAAACCTATAGTTAAAAAATAGAATTTTTACAGTTCAAAAAAGGTTGTTTACAATCAATGATATTGCTACGCGCACCTATTTTTAAAATTAATATATTCAATTGCGTCAGCAGATACCTGTATAGAGTGGAGATTATATTAGATAATTAAGCCTGCCATGAAAGGCATATTTAGATAGTTAGTAGGATAGTACGTATGATAAATAAATATTTTATATGTTTGAGCGTCCATAATTAGATTATGTGGTTAAAACGTATAAGATATAGTACTTCCTAATTTTATCTATTTTTACTACAATACTTCTGCGACCGGTTTCGGCTTTTAGTACACCTTCATCAGGCAGATGCGCTTATAATAGAAAACTGAATACAATCGGAAAACTACATTTAGTTGAAAATTGTGGGGCCACCGCAGGCTAACCTTCTCCAATGGCCACCACCTCATCAGCGCGTAAACTACACCCTGTTATAACTGCATCTACCATGAAAGTTTACTGAAAACCGAAACCGGTCACAGAAGTTTTATAGTATAAATAAATAAAAGTACTATATCTTATATGTTTTAAAATATTTTATACTCTTTAGTAGTTTGAATGGTGTGAAATTATTATATACATATATATAAATTATATAAGCATAGTATAATAGTTAAAATAAATATTAAAATATAAATCTTTAATGTAATTACTATTGATTAGTGTAATTAGGATTAAGTTATTGTTAAATAATATAGAGGTACTTCTGTTGCTTTATTCATTTATCACATTGGTCCATCCTGCCGCTACTGGAAGAGCCAGCTTCTTGATGTGTGAAAAACCGGAAAGCTATCTGAAGGTGACAGCCGTTGGAATTGAAAGGAGGCGGCTGCTTCTTACAAACTCAGAATAATAATAATTACAATAATTTACTGGAAATCATTAACAAGGTCTGGTAACAAGGTTCCCAGGCCTTGCTCCCAGAGTAAGGTTTTTCCATGGTTTTCATTTACTCTTTGACGAATGCTGAAAGATAACTAAAGTCGTTCCATTGGCGCAAACATAATAATAACTGATAGCTGACCGATTTGTTATATTTTTGTCTTTATTATTAATAACCATAGGGAAATTATTTAATTAGAGTAGGAATGTTTCAATTGTTATGGAATCCAAACAATTTAAGGTTTGAACAACCTTTTTCTAAGGTTATTGCGGCAAGCTAAAAAGTTAAGCACGAGTTTGTCACTGACAAGGAAATAAACTTGTTGCAAGGTTATATCAACGTTCCTACTTAACACACGACAAGCTTTTCACAAAATTACTTACGACGATCGATAGCCTCTACTGTCCTCTAAAATATTCTAATCCTTGCGTAATAATGTCCAAATTGAGTTGAAGTGTAAGAATAAAGTACGACTGGTGTAGATCTCAGCAAATGTAATTTGAATTTAATATGGCTCTGAAGAAGGCTATTTAGCCGAAACTAGTAAACCGATAATTTGTTACATTTGATTGAAATTAACACCAGTCGTTCTTTATCTTTATTCTAATTTCTTTTAAAATCACCTCAAATAAAAGAAAAATAGGAGAATGTCAATATTTAAAAAACTAAATATTACAAACATATTTATATTTACATTTATTTTCCATATCTCACTGTATTGCTGTCGGTATTCTCTGTAATAGAAAGAAAAAACAATTACTGGAGAATTAACAAGTGCAAAATACCAAAGATGGAGAAAATAGAGGAAACACTTTTGAACATTATTGGATTAGTTGCTTCAACATTGCTAACTTATTTTCTTCACTATATCACATGCGTTATCTCTGGCATGGCCAACTTGTCACATTTTTGATGAATGTAAAAAATATTTCTTTTAAAATAACTCGAAAACTCTTGCAAGTAGGTATAAGGAACCTAATAACAAATTACCCTTATTTTTAACGTTAAATAATAATAAGATAGGAAAAATAGGGTATTCTATTTTCACCGCAAATGACACAATAAGCTTGTCACAACGTTTTCATTAAGGAGGTTCTATAATATCCAGATACTTTTACTGTCAAGTTTGTCATAGACAATTCAAAACCTAGCAACTGAAATGCTTGTTGTAAGCTTACATGTTATCTAGGATGTAGTACCTTTTGAATGGAGCCCGGGGTTTAGAATGAATTGCAATGTTGTATGCTTCATCGATACGCAATCAAAATTTCTAGTACCAGAACATTCAAGAAAGATATAGACCGCTCCAGAACCGGAAGCACCAAATGTAAACACGCTCGCATTCGTGGACAAAGCAATTCTATTGAAGCATCGCATTGAGAAGTTAATAAGTGGGAGTTATATGCAAACTAAGTAAACGGTGCAAGTAAATAGTGGATATACAATATAAATATATAAATAAGTCGCATTTGGGTGGATTTAGTTTATTAAGTGTTTCAGTGGTGCTTTAATATTATCTTTTATTTAATATATCACATCACTTGTGTCAGTTAGTTGAAGTCCAACAAGATGAACTGGAGAAAAGGAATTACTCCAGTGCAAAAAAAATTTATTTCATGCTGGTGAAATACATTTTTTTTTTAAATATCAAGATATTTGAGAGATTTCTTCCTAGATTAGAATTTATTTAGTATTCCAAACTTTAAACACCTACAAATGGTGATTATTTGTAATGTTTATGCTTGTTGTTTGCAAGAGCATTGTTCGTGATCTTTAGATTTAGAGTATGATACAAGTTGGTAATTATTTTGGCATGGTTTAACATAAACCAATTTGGATATGTTAGTGGAAATAACGAACTAAAATTACTTATTGTTACAAAAATGCAACAAACCACTACTTCTGGCAGTTAACAATAAAAAAATCATTGTATATAACATATACAATCTCAGCTACTTAATTTCCATAACATGAAATGTTTCTATAATAAATTAAACTCAATTCAATTAACTTGTTTACGCAAACGAATCTTATATCCAGGAAACTAGTAATGCGTGTGCACAACTGGAACTTATAAGCATCGATTGGAAATTACCGAAATTATAACAATCAACACCCAGCGGAAAAGCAATCTGCACGATCTACACTCATTAAGTACAACAGCCAAACGAATCCCATCTCACACTCCCCAGATGTTGACATCATTCTTGTGAATACATACTTAATAAAGGTCGCAAAAAAGGGAACCACCCTTCTCCAAACATTCCCGAAACGTAGTCTCTTACCCGACTTCTGCCCGTGACTCTGGTTCATTACTAATACCATCTCGGAATTGAAACGTTTCTTAAGATGACGTGGGAAGCTGCCGGGGAAGCCAACGCGCACATTAGTTTGCCGGTTGTAAACTTCTCAACCGCAACCGCAAGAACACTCAATAAGGAAGGCGGCTGTAGGGCAGGGAGCCCACTAATAGCTTCCGTGACAGAAATTGTACAACTTTCTGATATCGTCAGTTTTGCGACCGCACTTACTATAGGGTATGACATTATTAAAGACAGCTTTTAATTAACTTGAAATGTGGAGTTACACCTACTTATAGTGCTTCAAGGAGTACTAATCGTATTAACGAAATAATCTTATCTAACACTATCCTACATAATTACACATTGCTTTACTATAATGTGTAATTGAACAAATTCCTTCATTAATTAAATAATAAATGGATTGATAAATTCATTGATTAAATAATAAAACCGGAACTTCAAAGTTATTAATCTGCTCAACGATTTTTTTTAAAGAAAAAGTGCCAGATTTCCCATAATGTTACTCAAAACATATTAAAAGAATGAACTTAATGAACGTAGAATTGGAAATTGAACGGTTTTGGACATATGGACCGTCATTTCTTTATGTGGTCTTAATACATTGCCAGCTTAGCTCTTCTTTCATTCAGAAAAATACATTTTCTTATAGTGGTCGACATAGGTGTTGTCAAACATACAGTTACTATACAATTCTACCATTTTTGCTATAGTTGACTACTATAACGTTTAATTAGCCTAGACACAATTTCAGAGAACTGCAACAGTGTATTGATGCCCCATCTAACCCTTCACAAGTTACCAAAAATTCCGATTCATTTGAATAAGAGTTTGCCGTTTGCCACCTAAGATCTGTTACAGCGAACGGTTACAACAGAGTCTGGCAATAACTTTGCAGAAAATACCTATATAGGTAGAAACATTCCTCTTCTAATTTGCAAAATCTTTCACGAGTTGTATTACCTGAGAGTCGAGAAATTGAATTGTTTCCTTGATCGTACCATTTAAACTTGTTCCGCCGATTGCCCGCAAATTCAATATTTTCATCAATCTAATTGTATGAAATCTAGTAATACAGCGTTTCCTCAAATTTTGCGGTCAAAATTGACATACATATGTTCTATATAGCCGTGCGTTTCTTGTTTGAATTTTGCTTATTTAGTCATTTCGTATTATTGTTTGTTAATTTTCACATTCAGTGTTTTTCAAGACTACGGCTTCATTTCACATTGAGAGCGTAACGTTTCTTTTTTAACAAAATGTCATTTACACTAGGATCAGAAGGGAAAATTTATTTTGCGAGGCATACGTTTCGAAATGGTGAGCGAGGAGATGATGGGCAGTGGAGATATTCAGCTGTACTTTGTTGTAAACTCTTCTTCGACACATCAATCGGGTTGTCCATCGCTTCAGAGGAACTGGAAGTGTTTTGAAGGGAAAGTCACCAGGTCGCCCATCGGTTCTAACCGAAAATATGGTAGAAGACGTACGTGCTCGTTTGGATCCAACAGCCCGGGAAAGCCATTACGGCAACTTGCACAACAAACTGGTAGAAATACACATGCTAAATGGTGTTATAAAAAGTAATGTGATTTTTTTTGTAGGTTTACTTATGGATCTGCTCAGAAAATTACAAAACGGAAGCTTTATTATCATCCATATACAATTTCTATCGTGCAGCAATTACTACCACTAGCGAAAAACGTATGGAATATTGCCAATGGTTTAATGCAAATCTAAGGAATGACGATGTTTTAAATCTTTCTTTTATTTCTGACGAACTAATTTAACAGGTGATGTAAATTCTCAAAATATTGGGATTTGCTCCGCACAAAATCCTCATGTTATTCGGGAAACGGAATTGCATCCTGTAAAAATAGGGATATGGGTTGCAATGTCCAGGAGACGTATAATAGGACCGATATTCCTTGAGGATACAATAACAGCAGCCAGATATAGACTTATATTACATGAATTTGTGGAACAAATGTTTGATTAAATTACAGGCAGACTATATTCAAAATGACAATGCTACCTCCCATACAGCGAGAGAAACAAGAGAGTATTTGCAGGAAGTTTTTTGATGACAGAGTTATTGGCTTTGAACTTTGGCCACTTAGATCACCCGATCTTACACGGCTTAACTTTTTTTATTCGGTCATCTAAAAAATAAAATTTATCGGAACCGCTTACATAATATGAATCAATTTGAAAAGAAGCAATAAGAAATTAAATAGAGAATATTACAAATGAACAATTAATAAATGTTGCTGAAAACATGAAGAAGGGGGTAGATGTTTGCATAAATAATGCTGGTTCTCACTTTGAACATAGCATGTAAGCAGTGCAGGTATGTTAAAGAAACATGTTCCCAATTTTTTAATTTGTGTTATATTTTTGTTGTAGAGTGTATAAAGCCAAAAAAGGAATCATCCTTATTGTCCATATCAATACCTCGTATAAATTATGAAGAATGTCTAATATAAGTTAAGATATTACATAGATGTGTATTTTTACAATATATATTGTTTAAATCTTCTATACCTTTAATTAAATCTGGTTGTATTTGTTATCAGAAATATACTGTTTTGAAAAATATTTAAGCGTTATTTTTGCGCGGGAGTTAGTTTAATGACTCATACCTTAGATGCAATTTTGGTGCACTACACTTGTTGTCCGGGTTAACATTAGTGTATATTAAGTTGCATACGCACAATTAGACAAAAACTGCACAATTACCGCACGATACTGTGTTTTAGTAACTAATTTCATTCGAAACAGTGGATGTAAATATTAATATAATCTTCGTGGAAAGTAGAGTAGGATCAGGACAGTCTTATTCGATCTCACGGTACCAATACTTCTACCATGTACAATAAGTGCCTGCCCTGAACTACGCCTGATCATTAAGCCCATTCGGTTCTTTAATTACTAATTTCTACGCAATGGTGTTGAGGATCGAAAATTTTCTGCAAACATTATTTTTTTCTTGAAGTGGAGTTCATATAAAATAAAGCATTAAATTAACTAAACTACTGAACTAAACTTGTTGCAGAACACAATGTGTAATTCTTTGACGACATTCTTTAAACCACAGGAAACAAATGCGATTCTGGCATAATAGTGCGCTGGCTCTATTTTTCAATAGCTAGAGGGATAACATTAACTATTACATAAAAATGGGTAGGAGAAGCGAATTTGCATTATCACATTCAACATCGCCTCATATAAACTTGGTGTTTTGATTTTTTTTTTTTTGCGGACATTTGAAGAGTTTTACTGTTCACATATCCTCGGAGATGGGAAAACGAAAGTCACCGCAAGGTTTTCAAAAATTCTTAAAGCAAAGATGTTAAGACGGCTATTGTGTTGAAGTGAGTCGAGTTGAACTGGTAAGAGATGATATGGTTTTATTAATTCCCTGGTCCACTCCGGTTACAGAAAATATTATCCTATAGTTAACCAAACAATTTCAGACACTTTGGGTGTCTATAATTTCAGTTAACGAGGTCTTCAGATCTTTCAGAGATATGTCACTCTGTAGAAGATCGGGGTTTCTCTGCTTATTGTTAGTAGTGGAAAATGAAGAACTCTGCTGTCTCCGCGTTCTCCAAACACAACCGGCATTCAATGTCACCAGAAAGTCCGATTCTGTGCTGGTCCTTTTTGAATCTGCATCATCTGTCTCATAATAATCTCATTTAACGAAGTCTTCAGATCTTCCAGGGATATGTCATCACTGCCAATGATCAGGTATCAAATTTTCCTTGCTGAGCAGTGGCAAATGGTAAACTCTGCGGTCTGGTCGTTCTCCAAACACAACCGGCATTCGAAGAAAGTTTTATATAAGTCCATTTATTACTTAGCTATCGCAGTATTGGTCAATGACAAGTTCTGGTTTCTGAAACAGCTCCACAGCACTCTTTCTTGCAAAGGTTGTCTGCATCCTGGATTCCTAAAAAAATCCCTAAATAAATACCCAGATTAGCCATGTCCAATTTATTTTTATAAAATCGGTTTAGAATTGCATTTATGCATTTCTGTAACTTTCAACACCGTCTGGAAGTTACTGAAAATTATGATTGATTTATGTGTATTTAAAGTCTATAGCGACAGTAGTGCCCTATTTGCTTTAATTTCAGAGTACAGCCTTTACAATTTACAAGAAAACAATGTTTCACACAATACTGGCTCAGAAGGAGTAAATAAAATAAATAAAAAAGTGAATAAAATACAATAAGTCTAATACTAATATTAATTAAAAACGTTTTTCTTTAATTTTATGTTTATTTAGTGATGTTTTATATACTCAATGGTAAAACACATGTTAAATATGTTGACTTACAGACATTTTTGAAGATCAGGTAATCGCATTCGTAAACATTCACATCATCAGAGCGTAAAATCTAAATTTAAAAAGTAATCAAAATGCGCAGAGGAATGAATACATATTTTATGGCTATTTAACTAAATTACATTTAATTCTAATTTAGACTATTCATTAACTTCAGATTATAGTTAATAGTAGTATACTAACTACTAAGTTAATTAAATATTCTTAATGTCACTAAACGTAACAAAAAATATAATACCTGCTATTATATACATAATAGTTCGTAGTGTACTGTTTCCTCTGTATGGTTTCCTCCTTCCGTCGGCACTTCAGAACACCTGTGATATTATTACCGAATTACAATCAACCTAAGCTCTGTAATGATACCGTACTGCTACTAAAAGAGCGGTACAGAAATGTGTTTGGGCGACAATACCGAGCAATTCTTGCAAGTAAAGCCTATTTTCACACCGCGAATATTTGCAGAACCTTTAAAGTACTTATTAGTTTAAATTCAATTCAGTCTGGATGTATTTTGTCCCGAACATTAAAAAAATATGAAAGGTAGTAAAAGTATTGAAGTAAAGATGATTGCTTTTATCATAAATAGTTCGGCGTTGTATCCTTCAAAATAAGCTCATCAATACGTGATAATCACAAAACATTATAAGACAACTACTACTGCAGATTTCTAGGGAAATAATAAAATCCACCTGTAAAATATACGTTATGAAGTTTAGATAAAATGATTACTTTAAAAACTATTTACCAAATGAACATCCAAAAAAGTCTTGGTCTTCTAAATAAGCTATAAAGCCCGTGAAAACATAAAAAATCCTTCGTTCCTTTTTAAACAATGCTATTCTGTTTTACGTTTAAATTTGTGATAGATTTAAAATTTTGTTTTGCTGCAGCCCGTAATTTTTTTAAAAAAAGAAACATAGTAGAGGGATGCATTTCAGTTTTGTGATTCTCAAATTACGCTAATGGAAGCTTTCAATGGCATGTAAAACGCTATAAATTCTATTATCACCATATAGTACTGCAACGTTAATTCTATTTTGCAGAGCGTTAAGCGTATATAATACGTCGCTGAAAAATAAATCCCTGAAATTGTTTTAATTTACGGTAAATACTTATCGATTTTTAAACAAACGTGTTTCCTACCTTCAAAATAGAAAATCACTTGATTTATTTAGTGTCAAAATCAGGTCGTTTACATTGTTAGATAAATTGTAAATATATTTCAAAATAAGGTAATCTATATTTTGAGATAAAACGCTAGTTTCAGATATGCCTTAAGTAAATTTTTGACAATTTAATGCACCGATTTCGAATTGATTAATATTATTTTGTTTGTTTTTTCCTATTTGTGGACATAATTTCTGTCCACCAATAGAAATTTTAGTGTAAAGTTGAAGAAGACAATATATACTAGTGGATTACGCCCAGATGATAGTCAGTTCTGAATCGTGACGTCACATCCAGCATAACTTTAATTTACCAGAGGGCTCACACATCAAGAACAACTGTAGTATAGGTGTTTACTCCAAAAAAGTTAGTAAAGTAATTGTAGTATCATCTAAAAGTGCGAAAGAACGCTTCAATATCTCAAGATTTAGCTACCCAAATCATCTTCTTCAACGTGAAAAGTCACAAATGCAATTATTACTGCGGTCAAAGAATATTTTAAATGGTTTTTAGCACTTTTACATTGCTATTGACAGAAGTGAAGATAAAAAAAAAAACGATCATTAACTCCATCTACAATGGAAATCTCCTAACATAAAAACGACACAAATGGAACATAATTTGGATTAAAATGACACACCTTAAAACTTTTGGAGGGATATTTTAGCAAGCCTCGTTATTCAAAATCGAGAAAGTTACTTCTAACTTTCTTTCTTTTTAATTTAATAATTTTAATGTTTTAAATTGCATGCTACTTGCTTCGTTAATAAAATTTCATTATGTATTAAAATGTCATTAGTGCCAGAGTAGTATTTGTCTTGCTAATACCAACAATAAGTTAATGGAATATTTAAACATTTAACCTAGCCTTCTTAAGAAAATCAAGCAATTTCTAACATCATCATTGCTTCAAATATAGAAAGTAACTACATTTATAATGAACATCTTTGCTTAAAAACAATTATTTTGGAGTTATAAAGGGTTCGATTATACATTTCTTCTGAAATTGTAGGTATTTTCTTGCGTAGAACTTATTTTATTCACTTAAAAAAGGAATAAAACTTTCTCACAGCATTCGGTGTGTCTTTGGTTATTTTTTTTTTAAGTGTTAGCTATTTTCTTCTTCCACTACTCACTTCCAATGATAAAATTAACTTTCAATTACTCTTTTAATTAATACACCCAAATGTATAAATGTTTCCACTAATTGCATTTTATAGTTCCCACAAGTACACACTTTAACTTTTGAATATTGGAGTAGAGCATACTTGAGCGACATTCGCTGACAGCGTCTCCAATCGTACTGAAGAGTTAAAGCACAGTATAACAGAGTAAGGACAAGCTCGCAAAAATCCATTGTTCTTTAGTGGCCCGTTCTGAATGACCTTCAAGCCCAGCTGCCATTTTGTAAAGCTGTTGCCAGGAATTTTCAAACGTGTGGAATAATTCATATTTTGAAGGAAGTAGAATAAAAAGATACACAAATTTATGCGTTTTTTATTCTGATTTTGTTGCAAATATTTATGAACAGTTTCTAGTAATGCAAAACACGATTCTAGTAAGATAATGTTTGATTAAATGATAGGTACGTATATTTGCAAGTGTTTTACGATACTTATGTTCATATTCTTTCCTTTTTATGAAATAAATCTTTGTTTATATATTTTTATAGTGTAAAAGATGCTTCCAGAAAAATATGTTCTGGATACTTAATACGTTGTGGTTCTTTCTCAAATAAATTAATAAAAATGCAGCAGCATCGGTGGAAGGGACTTTCAAATTTCTGGCACGAATACACAATAACTTTTAATTAGGGGTCAAGAGTTATGACTATATCGTTCTGTGCGATACAAATTTTTATTCGACTACTTCATTTCTAACATCCCACTGATTTGTCAACAATAATGTCCAGGGGTGCACAAGTGGATAGAGTTCAAACGTAGACTATATAATATCGTGTCTATAATGTGAATAAATTCGATTAAGATTTATACCAGTATAATGCAGTTCAAACCAAAATCACTTTATTATAAAAAGCGAACATAAAATGAATTAGGTTAGTTATTGCGATAAATTGATTCAATGTGACCTAGGAATCTCTGCACAACGATAATAGTTCTTCTTATTCATGTACTTTCTTAATTCTTGTCATGTCATATATTTTAGATTCATTCGGAAATCCCAAGAAACTGCAACCATCATTAGCATCACAATTTATCTTGCGAGAATGATTGGCACTACAACATGATACCCATTAGTGTCTTCTTTCACGGTTATTTGAGTTATTTCACTTAAATATAACAATATAATATATGTATAAGAAAGTATGTAAATGTTATGGCCACTGGCCACCGATCTTACCTTTTACATAAGAATATCATGGTTCATGTTTTTAAAACTGCTGGGGTAATTCGAAACTAATAAAATACGTAAAATAAATAAATAAAACAAGTAAATCATGTAGATTAAACGGATGAGTAAACTAATTTGTGTAGATACGAATGTAAACAATAACAAACCGCCATATTGTGAAGCTGAAGTAAGGCTAGAAATTTGGACCCTAATGACTCATCCATTGTCCTTACTCGTTGTACTCTGGCTAAAGGGAGTATCACCCTATTCGTAATTTTTTTAATGCTAGCGCGTACCCTAGACTGTTATAGTTAGAAATTCTCATCCCGCATACCATCTGGCATTTGAGAGGCATACTCATGGTTAAAAATAGATGACACTAAGATAATTAAAAATTGGATTTTACTACTTCAATCAAAGCATTATATTACAAAGTATATTTTTTTTTATCTGAGCTGTATGCTACCTTGTAGCGTTACAACATAAATATATAAAATATTTCCTTTTTAAAGGGAGATAGCAGTCCATGTTTAGGTAACAGGTAGGTCTTTCTTATATTTACGAAAATCATTCAGTCTTCGGTTGATAATGAGAAGCCACGTGTTTTTTTAAGCGATAATGCCTAAGCCAAAGCTTATCATATCTCTCTTCTAATCAACGTTACGACCCCGGAAAAAACTGATTATCGTAAGTGACCAGAGTGAGACTTGAACTCCGAACTCCTCACTGATAGCCGAGCGTGCAAGCCACTCGATTATCAGTTTCGAAACAATTGTCTCGAATTAATCAAATCTGATATAACGTGAAGTGATTCGATATTTATATGCCTGATATTATATAGTTCCAAAACTAATCACATTTATACTCAAAATTTCTAGAAAGGAATCATGTCATATACAGTAAAAAAATTACAGTAGTATTCCTGGTAATTGTCCGCCAGGAAAACTACTGTAATTTTACAGATGAGAGAGAAAATTTCAGTATAACTGTAAATTTATATCACAGTATGATCGCGGTAAATTTAAAGATCATTTCTGATATATTTAAACGCTGTCGAAAATTTACATCAATGTTTTTGACTTTTACATTAATTGTTTGCTTATTGACTGAGAAACTATAAAGCTTCAGTAATTTTCCTGTAAAAATTTTCTCACAGTAATAATATTGTAAAATAAAACAGGATTTTTACTGCATTATTACGGAAACTTTTTACTGTGTACATATTAAGTGAGAAAATCTGTATTTATCCATTTATAGATTTCTTCATCCAATTTGTATAGTTAAGTACTAGATGTTATCTACATACCAATTGGCAGTAAGCAAGTGTCTTGACGGCTTTTGCTAGGACAATTTTGTCGTGCTATCGATTGCTTAATTAATGTCTCTCTTTGTATTTATACAATAAGTTGTTTACATCTATCTCCATCGATTATTACGTAGAAACGCCCGTATGGCAGGCGATAATCCGTGTATTATACTACCACTCCCTCTTAAGGGGGTGTACACATCCCTCTATTTTCGTAACACGAACTAATCACTCTAATGCAACTCTCTGTCGAATATATTGAACATGAGATGGCGCTACAGTACATTCGTACTATTGTTGAAAAAGGTAAAGTGACAATTTAGAAAAGTGATGGGTAGTTCTGAAAAGAGATGGTGCGTGTTTCAACGTAAATATCTTCGTAAACATATTCTTGGGAAATTCCTTCAATATGATTTATGATTATAGCGTTTGGGGCGCTTGCTAATACATCGCGGCGTGCGTATTCACTTTCTCTTATGCATTTGAATTGAAATACCGGATACTAGTGATTTTATTATTATATACTAGTTACAGTTGACAGACTTCGTGTATCGAATATTTTGTGCACAAAATCTTTTCAAAGATGGCGTAATGTTATTGTTTTTGTTTTATAAATAAAGAAATTTGTTTTATTCAGATTATTTTTCTTTTTAATTTTGTATACTGTTTATAGATACTAGTTCGTGTGGTATTTCTGTGTGGTGTGTATAGTTATGCGAAAGACATTAGATTGTTTCATCGTAGCATAACAGTTTGCCTTTATTTTGCTTAAAGGGTGCAAAAATAACTTCTTACAATGAATAAAAGTGAATCAAAGACTGCAATACATTGTGCTGTGGAAACATGCTTCAATAATTCTAAAAAAACAAGATGTAGTTTTGTTTTTGTTCCGGTGTCGTGCATGTGTTCTGCCCGGACACAAAATGGATTTCAAGAATGTAAAAGTAATAACTACCACAAAGAACACGGAAAAAGACTCATCAGGAAGCCATAGAAATAGAGAAGAATAAAACCGAACAGAAAGAAGGTACCACCTTAGCAAACACGGAAGAGCCTACTACGAACGTCAACGGTCATGGAGGCGAAAACTTCACGGTTGGATGCACCAGGGGCGTATATAAGAAGAATGTCGGACCAGGGAGATCAGTTCAGTTATCCTGAAGAGCTCTCAGTATGAAAGCGAAACGTCGAGCGAAAGTTTTGACACACGCGAAACCGCAAGAAGCTGTTAGTTATAGTTATACCGGCCGTGAAAGCCTACGCAGTGTTAAAGTAATATCTGTTGTAGCAGATATCTGTAAACTTCTCTTCTGTGTATCCCAATTTTGTTTTTCAAGTGTTTACATAATTAGATTGTTTAATTAGCTACTCTTAGTTTATTTTATTTCTACAACAATTCCCGACTGAAGCCATGCAATTTTATCTACTTTACAGCTCCACATTTAAATTTTTTGTTAATTTTCTATATTCGCCTATTCATGCATGTTTCATTTTCTGTTATAAACAATATATTTTTAAGTATGCAATGGAAAATGTATCGTTTCACACCGCATATTCATGGAGAGTGTGTAAATGCCCTTGTTTTCCAGAAAAACCGCCTATGTTGCGAAAATAACTTGAACAAAGTAACTCATGTTATACTGCCATTATGTTGGCGCGAAAGAGGTTTGTAAACGCCCCCTTAAAGCAGCAGATGTAGTAGCGTACTCAATTTATTCCATACTGTATGTAAGTAATACATACGCACTTCTCAAATGTTGCAGTATCCCGCATTCAATTTCCAACAAAATGTGCATACCGGCACCACCAAATGTCAAATAAATTATAGTAATAAATTATTCCTATCTCCCTGTTCGCTATGCGCAGTTAGTTTCATACATGCTATACCTAATGATATATACGTTTTAAATTTGTGGTTTCAGAAATCCAAAAAGGAGAATTCGTTTGATACGAGACTTGACTATATTATTATTTTAATAACTTTCACGCTCCATACAACTCTTCTTTATTAGTCAAGGAATGACGAGAAGGGTATAAATTATTTCAGAAGCAATTTATAAATTTCTATCTATTTTTTATATCGTTTCAATATAGCCGCGAAGTACCTATATTTTTATTTTCAGAGTTAATCGTGTTTCGGGTTTTTCGATCCCTTACCATCCGACGTGTGTATAATGTAGGTATGCTATTGCTGATGTAATCACCTGCATCTATCCATTTCGAAATAATCTCGGTCGAAAGGAAGATTTATCGCGTGGTAATTCCTCTTCCCACTTTCCTTCGCTCTGTGATTAACAACGATACCATCTAACTGAAACGCAGTGTGGAATGGATACAATCTTTTCAGTTTGCGTGCAATAGTGTACGTTATCAGTTATCGGAGATTAATGGCAACGGTCTTTTAGTTTATCAATCGTCGAAACAGGTGCAGGTGAGAATAATCTGAAATTAGAACGAAATAGTGTGTCCATTAAATATTTAAAAGCAAGTATCACCTTCTGTTCCATTAGCAAATGAAAATACGTCTGAGCTTTTTGAGTAAGCTTTAAATAGAAACAAGTACAATTGGAGTTGAATAACATTCGAAAACATTTAAGAGTATCGATATTTAGTAGCATAAGTACTAAATTTGGTAAAACTCCAACAGGTCTTTAGCGTTAAATTTTAAAAGATCCTTAACAAATGTTTTGACAAGCTACTTTCCATTATTCTAATATGTGCATAAAAAGTATATAAATAAAAAAACCCAAGTACATCTAAATCTCCAGCGTATAACAACGAATGTAAAAATATAAGAAAATGCAACCAATAATTGATTCAATAAAATGTATTTAAATATGCTCAAAACCATTCAATTCAAATCAGAGATTTGAAATCAAGTACACAAAATTCATTGCACCACTATTGCTGACTCAATCTGCAATAATAGTTCGTCTAATAACGTTTTAAATGCTGCTTGAAGAAATCAAAGAAACTTTCCAGTATAAATTGAAAATATATTTTACCGGCGCACTCATAAAATGAAAGTTGTTGCATTAAATAAACATTTTAAGCTAAAATCAATAAGTATTATATGTTATTCCAACATAATTATTTTTATTATATTAAATCAGGAACGTATACTGATATTGATGGATTTACACTATGTTAATACAAATACCGATATTATACCGTTATTTTATTATATAATGGATTTGGACTTACATCGAAATAAATACCGGCATAAATCCCTATATTATTTGCTTAGGACTTATCTTATTGATAGATTTAGTTTTGTACAATATCGCGGATACCAGTCTTTCTACTATTTAAATTCAAGTGGGGTACCTCAAGGCTCTGTGTTGGGGCCCCTCTTGTTTCTTATTTTTGTTAATGATGTTACGGATTGCGTTTGGTCCAAATGCTTGCTCTTTGCAGATGATCTTAAGATCTTTCGATCTATTACATCTATCGAAGACTGTGAGAGTTTGCAGAGAGATCTTGATGCTGTCAACGACTGGAGTAAATTGAATCATCTTAATTTGAATATTAATAAGTGCAAAGTTATATCATTTACACGTAATATAGTTCCTGTAACGTTTAATTACTCTATTGGCAGAGAAACACTACTGAGATGTAACAAAATTAACTTTTAGTTTGCATATACATGACATCACTTCAAATGCATTGCGTATGTTGGGTTTCCTGGCGCGTAACACTCGGGATTTTCGTGATAATGCTGCCTTAATTGCATTTTATAACAGTTTCATACGTTCGAAAATGGAATATTGTTCGATTATCTGGTGTCCCTTCTACCATAAATATATTAACCTTGTTGAGAGTGTCCAAAAGAAGTTTTTAAAAATTCTGTATTACCGTAAATATAAAACGTATTTAAACCATAATTATTCTTACAATGATTTATGTAATTTGTTTAATTACCAATCCCTCGAAACTAGGAGACATATTTCCCAGATAATTTTTATTTATAAGCTAATTCATGGATATGTGAAGGACAGCCTGTTACTTGAGTCCCTCGCTTTTTGCATCCCTCGGTCGGGCAGTAGAATTTTTCCTTTATTTTATGTTCCTTCTGCAAATACACATCATTATTCTGCCTCTCCAATTCCATCCATGTGCGCGAGGGTTAATTCAATTTGCGAGAATATAGACCTTTTTAATGTTAGTCTCTCTTCATTAAAAAATTATGTAAAAATAAATTCGATTAATTCATATTTATATATATGATATATATATATATATATATATAATATATATATTTATATATTATATATATATATAATATATATATTTATATATATATATATATATATATATATATATATGTCAAAAATGCGTCGTCGGCATTGGATAAAACGTTATTAGAAATAAAAAGCAGCCATCTACAATTAGCGACGTTTCGATTAATTTATTTAATCTTTATCAAGCTGAAATATAACAAAATTTGTAAAATAAGACAAACAACACGTTAAAAATGCATCTTACCTAAGTAGCGATTTCTTAATTAGAGTTACTATTGTACATTATAAATTGGCTAATGAAATTTATTTAAAAAAAAAACTGGTCATTTTAATTGACGTTGTACTAATCAAACTAAATTTTGTAAACGAAGTGAATCACTTAAAACAAAAATAAGTTACAAAATTAATTACCGATTTATATTGAAATTGAACATGATTCAAGACATGGATATTTAAATTTACGGTGATAATAGTTTGTTAAGTTAAAACTGCAACGACCAACGTCCGAATAAACATCGGTATGGAAATCTTTACAAGGTAAAGAAGTGAAAAGCATAAAAACACAGAAAAACAAAGCACACATTTCGACATGATATACAGTAGGTATCCAGCTGAGATATAACACACGTATCTTAATGTCGCCTAGGTAAGAATTACAATTAAAATACTTAAACTACAACGTGCAAAACTCATTAGGAGGTTTTATTAAATTAATATATGGAATATATTCGTTGGTAGTAGAGTCATCTCTTATGTTGATGTTGTTCTTGTTTTTACAAATGTAAAGTTTCTCTAAGAATAGACGTTTGTATAAAATATTTTCGGAATCTAAAATTGTGACGTCATTAAAATTAAAATTATGGTTTAATTGAAAGTGGTGAGAGGCTAATGCTGTCTTTACCGTATTAGATATTTTATTAGGAAAGCAATCTTGTTTGTGATTTTGTATTCTTCGATGGAGGTATTGTTTAGTCTGACCTATATAAACGCTATTGCAGTCATTACATTTAATTTCATAAATTAAATTGGATTTTAATTCTTTTGGAATTTTGTCCTTTAAATTCGTAAAAAGATCGTTTATAGTTTTCTTGTTGGTACCCAACCAGCTTATATTTGTCGGTATTGAATAATGTACTTAATTTTTCGGTCAAGCCCCCTATGTACGGTATACCAAAATATCTTACATCAGTTATGTTACTATTGGAATGTTTTGTATTGCAGAGTATAGTATTAATCAATTTCTTAGGGTAGCCGTTATTCTTTAAAATCTCGGTAACTAATTTTAAATTTTTCTTATGAAATGGAGGGTCACTTAGCCTGATCACTCTATTTTTCAACTCTATAATAGTGTTACGTTTATATTTCATGCTGTGTTGGGAAAAGTAATTCAAGGACCTACCCGAATTTAAATCTTTCATGTACCAATCAACCGAAATTTCACCTGTTGTACTTCTTATACAAGTTGTGTCAAGAAAATTAATTTTGCAGTCTGACTCTACTTCGATGGTGAACTGTATATTGCTATTGATTGAGTTGAAAGTTTGTAAAGTATACTCCACTTGGTCGTCAGGTATGGCTGTTAGAACATCATCCACATAACAAAAAAGAAAAGGTATAGGAAAATTAAATTTGGATATTATGCTATTTAAAATGTCATTCATGACAAAGTTAGCCAATGCCGGTGATGCCGGATTCCCCATAGCAGTACCACAAATTTGTTTATAAAACGACCCATTGTATGAGAAATAACTATTCTCAAATAAAAAGTTAACCATCTCAATGAATGTAGCTCTATCTATATCCGTGTGAAGCTCAATTTCTTGCCAATGATGTTCTAACGATGAAATGGCCAATTCTTTAGGTATACTGGTAAACAGGGACCTGACATCAAGTGAGACAAGAATGTAGTTGTGTGGCAATGTGAATGACTTTATTTTTTCTATCAAACTATAGGAATTTAGGAGATTATACTGAAACGACCGCGTCAAATTAGTTAAAATGGAGGAAATAAATTTCGCCAATCTATATGTGGGGCAGTCCACACATGAAACAATTGGCCTCAAGGGGCAACTTGCCTTATGTATTTTAGGAAGGCCGTAGATCCTTGCAGCCAATGAGTTATTAACTATTAACTTATTTTTTAAATCCTCATCTATATAATTTAAATCAAAACAATTTTTAAATTTCCATACCGATGTTTATTCGGACGTTGGTCGTTGCAGTTTTAACTTAACAAACTATTATCACCGTAAATTTAAATATCCATGTCTTGAATCATGTTCAATTTCAATATAAATCGGTAATTAATTTTGTAACTTATTTTTGTTTTAAGTGATTCACTTCGTTTACAAAATTTAGTTTGATTAGTACAACGTCAATTAAAATGACCAGTTTTTTTTTTAAATAAATTTCATTAGCCAATTTATAATGTACAATAGTAACTCTAATTAAGAAATCGCTACTTAGGTAAGATGCATTTTTAACGTGTTGTTTGTCTTATTTTACAAATTTTGTTATATTTCAGCTTGATAAAGATTAAATAAATTAATCGAAACGTCGCTAATTGTAGATGGCTGCTTTTTATTTCTAATAACGTTTTATCCAATGCCGACGACGCATTTTTGACATACCTTGTGGAGGATACGACAACATTTTCATCATATATATATATATATATATATATATATTTCTGTTTTTTGGGTTTTTTTTATTTTATTTTTCTGCCTGCTTAATATTACCTACTATCATTAATTTTAGTTACGCATTCTGTAATAGTTAGTGAATTTATTTACTAGTTATATATCGGTACACTAAGGTTTTTATGTACTTTATAATGAAATTTAACATAATGTTTTCTTCTTTCTTTTGTTCAGTAACATGTTTGATTTATTTAGGTTTATTTTAATTAGTTTAAGTTTATCCTGTAATTAGCAGATTTTCTGCTGTTGGATAATAAATAAATAAATAAATAAATAAATAAAATAAATAAATATTAAATAACAAAATTATGTTGAGCAAATTGCCGAACTGTATTTCAGCCAATAATATCACATTGTCACAGTAAACTTATATTGGTGCTCAATTTTCTTCTCTGGAAGGAGTATGTTCAGTACTCTGTAATTATCGAGGTATTTTCGAGTGTCCGTATGCACTGTCGCACAGTAAGCTAATATGGAAAAATGTGGATTTAGGGAAAACTAATTGTTGTATCGTATTCTACTAGTTAAAACGTCAGCTTTATACCCTGAACTTTTTTTTTTGTAAACTCGATATTTAAACAGTTCCAGCGCAAAATGTTTGCAAATATTCATAACGTAGACAATCAATCATTTTTGTCTTTATAACAAAAAGTGATTGCGTATTCAAGTTCTACCCTATAAAAAATCATTTTATGCCATGTACATTTTTTTGATGAAAGGAAGTTATGCTTGTTATAGGGTTTTCTTATATGGAAAAATAGTGAAAATCAATTATAACTCAAAAAGCTCTATTTTCTCAAAATATAATTTAGGAAATAGTGCAGCAAGCGTGGTAAGCTTTAAGATTAGCTATGCTCCACGCTTTGCGTCTTCCTCGAAAATCGGCCAAATTAATACTTGAACTTAAAAATTGCAATATTTTATTCCATAAGGTAAGACAAAGTAGGAAAATAACATTATACTTACCAATATATAGGTAAAATATGGGTTCTTCTCCAGGGATATTCCCAATTAAATGGAATAAGAATACAATTCGAGTACAATAGTTTCATTAAAAGATTATTGTGCAAAATAATAAAGAAGTACTTTTTAATTAAAATTTAAGTTGTTTAGTTGTATGGTCGTATTCGGAGTCAGTATCTACAAATTCTATGTTGAGTTTCTCGATGTGGTTGCAAATATTGCTTAAATTTAGTACAGCTATGAGATCTTTAATCAAAGTTTTGTCGCTTCGGTCAAATCAGTGTTGATGATGTTGAAACTTCGTAATAAGGCTATTTTGACGATAAGTTATGATTTTATATTACGCGATATTTCCAATTTTTATTTATTTTATGTCTTTAGTTCCTCTCCTAAAGGATATTTCGTTTATCCTCAAATATCTAAAATTGACGCTGAGCAATTTTATAAAGCGGCACAAATGAAGTCACTTAGAAGGGGACTACATATATTTGCAATTAATGAAGAGAATTTTTGGAATATTAACATATTTAGATAGGCATTAAGATTGCTTAAAGTTTTAGTTTATTTATGATTTTTTCTTTTCTTTTTTTTCAACTTTCTTCTTGCTCAGTACTGCTTTTGTGAGTATTTTATCTTTTTGAAGGAATATTCGACTGAATATTATATAGAAGTAAATAAAGAAAAAACATTATTTTAATACGTTACTCCTTTTTCTTTCGACCATTTTCGATAAAATTAACTTTTCTTGACTAGATCTTTAATATAGTTCACTTTACCCAGAACCTACCAAAATGAAAAGGATATAATATTTATACATCTAATTCACTTTATATTGGGGTAATATATATACAATATATGGGGTAAAGTGAATCACGCTTTGACAAAAAAAAAATTGGTAACATATTTATTCTGTAGCAGTAACAAATGCAGATTGTGTTAAGTAAATGATGCACAAACTTTTAATTATTTTTTTAAATTTATTTTTTCAAGGTTACAAAAATATTAACGAAAAACACATTTTTGATTCACTTTACTCCGTTTAACGGTACCTAATAAATTATTTAAAATGTCTCGTTCGTGATCCTTCTACAGATTTTTCAGGAGTGACGATGATATCTTCGAAATCTTTGTTTATTAATTCGGCAGTCTCCTCTGACAGTTCTCCGATTGGAATTAATGCGAAATTTTCCATAATGATAAAGATGAAGAATGTCTAATCGGCATGCAAAAATGATGATCAACTACAGAAAGAAAGTAAGTTACCTGACTCATTCCCAGAAGCGCTGGATGGGGTGGAGATAATTCATTATTAACATTTAAAGAAGTTGCAGGAGGGATAGCATCACGATTAAGATACATCTTAAATAATAATTATTATATTCCGAACCAACAAAATGCCTATAGCATAATCGAAAGTTTTCTACCTTTATGGAATCATGTAGATGATGTATTTCATTCCAAGTTTTCAGCGTTGGTTAATGTTTTTCTAACCTATGAAAGCGAATTAATTCTCTAACCCTCTCAGTACTTCGACACCCATGAAATCATATATAAATTCTCAACCAATTTTATTTTAATCAAATCTGGTAAATTTATTTATAAATCAAAATTTGTTACTTATGTTTTGAAGAGCACCGGGAACCACTTTTTAATACTAATATTGGTGGGTAACTGCAACTGTGGAATGAAATAGTAGAAGTGTCATCTTCATGACAACATCTGTAATATATATTTAACATTTTGCAAAAAACTGATATAAGAATGGTTAAATCACAGCACTTGCTTAGTAAATTGAAAACCAAATTTGGAAAAAGGCAATTTCAACATCTTATTTGTAACACTTAAATTAACCAGAACTTTTCTTGTGAGTATATTTACAGTCACATTATACTACATTAATTAGTTGTATGGCTTTTTGAGATTATTAGTAGATATATAAAACTTTGTATATCACGCTTAATAGCTATTTACAATGGGAGTGTGGTAGGTATAATTTTACAGTGCGAGTGCCTGTGTAATGAGTTGATACCTTGTAAATGAAATAACACACGACATTTATAGATGTTTAGATTTAGATTTCTTGATCGAACAAAATATTTAGAAAACCTTATTTAACGAAAATACGCTAATGTAACAATCGGCAGATATGGATTGCTATACCACTATGTTTTGACAACTCAGCTCAGACTCAAGTCCGTGTCAAAGTGAATTTTTTGATTTGTTTTTTGTCAACAACAATAAAGATACCAGTAAATGCGTTTTTTTAATAAATTAAAGCAAATTATGATTCTTTTATATTGGAGGTAATTATATTACTGACAGATAATGTTGTGTTTACAATATACTGAAGAGACCAAAAGAAATATTAATAGAAGTAAATTTCGATTTTTGTATTTCAGTATACAATACGAACCACAAAGCGATGCTTGAACACTGTTTGTGTGAAGCATACCTATTTACCTCTAAACTTCAAATGTTGACAATATACGTATTAACATAAATTTCATTTCCAAAAATAATTACATGTACAAAGCGTCACAAGCTTCTTTAATATTTGCCATCTCAATAATTATCACTTACGCCAAACCGTAGCGGTAAAGACTTGTTCAGCGATTTTCTTTTCGTACGTACGGTGAGTAGAACGCCCTAAACCGCTTGAATTTTTCACTGTTTTCAGGCGAGCGTCTGTCCGTCCTTAGGAACATATTGAGACAAGGTTGCATTTGTCGCAGAAGGGGCCGTTATTAAAGCAGCTGCCGCTTTTACAGCAGATTTCTCTTCCGCTGTCTAATGAAAACAGTCAAGCGAACAGAATTCCGAGCGACAGCAAAAAGGACAAAATTTATTTTATTGAATAGACATTTATACACGCATTAAACATGTGACTTCGATGTAGCGCCATCTGCACCTGTTCCCATGCCATTCCATTTGAATTAGAAATTGAGGAAGAAGAGGATTTTCTCCTTGGACGTATCCGTAAGTTTTTACAGTATTAGGAAAGAAGATTTGAACTAAAATAGATACACAACTTTCATCGAGATAATATGTAGGTCATGCACTGAAAAGCCAATTTGGTTGACTAAACCAAATTTTAGTTGCATTGACTAAAATTTTTAAAATGGGCAAACAAATATATTGTTGGGCGAAGCAAATAATTTTGTTAACAAAATTTGTAAAATAAAGATAAATAAAATATTTTGCTCAAATAAAAAGTTTTATTGGGTGAAATGTATGTAATACTTAAAATGACTACTTATTTCATATGAAAAAGTGAGATATATATGTTTAGTTCAAATAATTTTGTAAAAATGATCAAATAGAAATAACACACAGAAGAACAAAATATTTTGTTGAAACAATTAGATTTATTTGCTTATTTGAATATATATTTTTATAGTATAATTTTTTGTTTTAAGTAAAATAATATTTGGGCTTGCTTTACTAAATATTTAATACTAACTGCGTTCCTTTATTTCAAACAATAATTTTGTTTGCTCTTTTATTCCTCAATCAAATTTAATATCAACTATTACAGCAAAAGCTCACAATTCAATAAAGTGTTACTTCAATACTGAATAGTGAGGTTTTGTGGTGAAAGTATAAAGAGTAAATCATGTAGTAAGGTGTTTTCAAGTACTTAGTACTACTACCATAGTTTTTGAGTATTTATGAGAAATTGACTACACCTACATATATGTACAATATCGATTTTCAAACCAACTAACTAGATACTTGATGTAGTCAGTGATGGATACAAAATTTATGTCGCAACAATGTGAAAGTAATTGAACCAATTCAACATTTTCACAAAGTTTAACTATATTATTGTGTTAAAACCCTACTGAACTAAATAATTTGTTTGAATATATTAAACTGTCTAACCAAACATTTTGTTTCGGTCAATAATGTATATTTTTTCCATGCATTTGAAACAACAAAGAGCACGCTTGTTGCAAAGAAAATATGCCTAACAAAATATATATAGGTGGTTTAAATATATCAGTTTTTCAGTGTGCATTATAATATTTTACTAAAAATATGTATATTTCTATGATTTAACTACTATTTAGATGGCATTGTAGGATGAGATTCCTGTTTAAAATGAAGAAGTTGCAGTGGCTGTTGAATTGGGAAATATTGCATACCTGTGTATTAAAGTAATTACATTATTAATTACTAAACTATTAAAGTATTTAAATAAATACGTAGAATAGAATAGAATAGAAGTATATTTCAGTAAGAATAGGTACATGGTCAAAATTAAATTACATATTCAAATTGCAAATGAAATATGAAATAAATTAACTAGCATATGGTATGTATTTCAAATTAAATGGTTCAAATTCAAAATTAATGTAAGTCACAAAGAGATGTACGTGGTTATTATACAGTCAATGGAGGGAACTTCAATGTGTAGCATGGCTAGCTGAGAAGGTGATGCTTTACAGTGCTTTTAAACTTGCTTGTAGGTTGATGTCTCTACTCTTGGGGTAGCATATTGAAGAGCGAATGTCCAGTCTGCTCCAGTTATTTGCTTTCAAGCGGGTCAAATGTACATCAAGGTGTTGTGTATCTAGTGTATATCGCAGTGAGTTTTGAGGTTATTGAGATTAATTACGTTTATGTTAGGAGATAGGTATATTCAGCAGGGACGATAAGGATATGAAGCTTAAGGAATAGAGGTTTGCAGGGGTAATGTTGGGAACTCTTTCTATAGCTCTGGGAGCCATTTTCTGCTGAATTAAAATCTTAGAGATGTAAGCTGAAGCGCCTTATAGTACAATCCACATATTGCATGAATATGAATATGAAACAAGGCGAAATAAGACATCCCAGCCACTTCTGTTGACTGCTTTCCATATGCGACGTATCGCATACATAGTAGTAGTAGCATTTATTTTGTAATACAACCATTACAGAAATCATCAGTTTATATAGGTGTTTGCAAGTAAAATGTCAAAAAATAACAATAAAAAAGAAATTAAATAGGATGTATATCACAATATCACAGACAAAAAAAAGAAAGAGAGACTAGCATGTATGAATAAGGTCACATGTTAAAATTAAAGATAAATGACTAAATCAGCGGGAACTCCACAGCTGAGTTGCACTCCCTCTGCATCAAAAGTTTCTTCATTCCCCTTTGAAAGTAATGGGTGGTAGTTGTTTTAGGTCTATGGGTAAGTGATTATATAATTTGGCACCCCAATAATCTGTAGACTACTGCGAGCAAGTTAGGTGGTAGTTGGGTACCCTCAATTCATCCCTTCAGCAGGGAGTAATGGAGTTACCATTTAGAATAACTGGGTTTATTATGAAGTGCGTGACGACGACAGGATATATACAGATTAAGGTAAGATATTTTGGCTGAGAAGAATTCTTCAATTTGATGTATTCCAAGTGCCACAAACTCGAATCGCTCTTTTTTGCATTATGCGCATCCTTCGCCATTCCCCAGAAGATAACTCCCTGAGACATAATGGAATAAAAGTATGAAAAGTAGGCGGTTTTTGCAGCCTCTAAAGTTGCTGTATGTTTTATTCTTTTATGCGTAACAACGCCGATAAAGGCTACTGATCAAGTCAACAAAGTGATTATTCCACCTCAGCTTCGAATCAATCAGAATACCTAGGAAGTTTCCACTTGATGAAATATTGCTATCAATGGTAAAATAATATTTGCGTCTGCGTGTTCATTTATTAATTGTTACAGACAACCATTCTTCAGCCATCACGACAATCCATTGGGGTTTTCAGCATGTACTAAAAACTACGTTTCGTCTGCATATAAGCAAATTTCAGTCCCTTCGATATCATATTCGATATCAGGAAAAGGAATGATCCGAGAACGATCCTTGAGAACTCCATACTTGACTCCATACTTATAGCAGATGACAGCTAGGCAGGCAAATGATCAAATGTACGATTGCTATATGAGAAAGGGATCCAAACATATTCACAGAAACTTGGCACGAAAGTTTGACGCAATTCTTCTGTTAATGTGACTGCCACGAGTTTTGCCTTTAATTGAGGGATAGTTATGCATAGGAACCATTGTTCGGCCTCTCGTGTGGAATCTTCATGATTTTTTTTAATAGAATTGTCCCGTATCGCCAACATAAAGTTCGAGTAGAGCAGATCATTATATAATTATTTTTAATAAAGAGGACCAATAAAGGAGCTTTGCGCTATTTTATGTATTTTGTGGTGATGTTTTTAAGATTACTGTAAAGTCCATTGTTATTCTACGATGCTATCTCCCTGTGTCTAGTATGATCCCTTATGCCAGAATTTTTGCGGCGGTTTATAATGTATTCAAAAAAGAAATGCTAACAAAACAATATGTTTGCAATAAAATAATATATATGATAATTAAGTGCCTCGATTAAAGACTCATTTAGCAGGTGCTCCTTCATTAGTTACGGATTCAGTAAAGCCTACTTTTTTAGCTGGTATAATTCTTTATCCTCTCACTTGGAAAGTAAGCAGTCGCCATCTTGTAAATCACACCCAGGCCAAAGCAAAGAAATAAACTCTTTAAAAGTTTTATGAGATTTACATATATAATTAATTTAACAAATCTACTAATTGAAATGCAAATGAAAAATTATTATGAAAAGCCGATACGGTGATCATATATTTTCCATTTATTGCATACATTTTTTCATGATAAGGACAAGCTCTAAAACAATTAACGAGTAACGCAGGCTCAAATATTAGCCTTTGAACTTGCTATTCAGTATTTGTATACCTATTATTTCTCATAAAATAAATCTATCAAAACAGATAATATATACTGAACGCTTTTTCGTTCTTAAAGTTGTCGGGTTTTAGAAAAACACACAGGCGATATATTAAATTCACTTATCTATTAACAATTTCGGTATTAAATCTATTAAAAAATGCTTATTACTATATCACTTAACCCTAATGTTTTATTTATGTAAACGATATTTATATACATTACTAGTTCAATCGCAACCCGACTATCGAACTCGTAACGATGACGCCCCTGGCCAACCCGACGCGTTATTATAGCTGGCGAAACTTCCAGATGTTCGCCCTTCTAGAACGTCTCGAAGATCTGCGAGAATATCTCAATCTTCGCCCGGGCTGCCCTCCTGTTATTCGTCGTAGCAGATTCTTCTTCCCTATGCTAGCGCCATCTAGGACGCCTATCGAACCGCAGTTGAAAATTGCGCTCTACACTGCTCCCCCTTAGATCTGTTCCGTCCCGGAACGGAACTATCACTCCATGAGAAACGAACAGTTCTCTCCATCCTACACGACGAGGTCCGGAAGAAATAGCACGCCACCGTCCGTCGCCTCCCTTCTGCTGACCGCCGGGTTGTAGCTGCATACTAGGAACTCTATCCAGTATATCGAATTCTTCGAGCATGTCTTACGACCCTCCAGTCCAAGCATCCAATCCACAGCCTTTTTTGGCACCCTGATTATTGATCCCAGTTCCAACAGTGCTCTCTTAAAATATCAGGCGTCCCACATCGTCCGGTAAGTTGGCTTGCAACTGAGGCTTCTTTGTCACCAAGTAGAATAAAGGCGTGCTTTCCTGCAAGCACAACCTTGCCCACCTCAGGCTGGCTCGAGATCTTGAACGCCACCAAATTCTTCTTGAAGAAGGTAAGCTATCACACTTGCCATTCTTAAATCCTGGGGCAACACAGTCTGGCTAACGCGCACCCTACAGGAGCCAAAAACAAATCCTCCTGAATCTCCGTTGTTACACCATGACGCACTTTGCGGCCATTCCCATACTTGTCCATGAACTCCTCATAGCTGAGTTCTTCTTCGGGGAGTCTAACAAACTCGCGACCATCTGCTCGTCCTCTTGATTGTCCCCAAGATAAGGAGCTAGGCGATTAAAATGCACCACTCTTGCTTTACCATTGGAGTTTCTTTCTGATGCGATAGATGACGTCATTAATTCGTTTTATCACTTCGTAAGGCCCGTCCCACGATTCGTTGCAGCTTAGGTGAGAAATCTCGACGTCGCTGAGGATTGAACAGCCAAGACCAGGTCTCCAGGCTGATATCCGCCTTCATTCGCTCTGATGTCGTAGTGTTCCTTCATGCCGTCGCTTGCATCAGATATTCGCCCTCAACCCGATCGTGAATATCATTTCCATCGCCTCCGCAAGTTCGAAACATAGTCATCTCCAACTACTTCTTCATTCGGTTTAAAAGCCGAACTTAAGATCGCATGGTAAGCGCAGTTCTCGTCCAAAAAGCACACTAGATGGACTTTGGCCAGTGGTTTCTGGACCGATGCTCTATACGCCAGCAAGAATAGATGTAGTTGCTGGTCCCAATCTCGCTGGTGGTCTGCGAACAACTTTTGATAGATACTTGATAACTGTCCTGTTCATGCGCTCCAACCATGCCATCTGATTGCGGGTGCAAGGCAGTTGTTCGGGTCTTGCGAAATACCCAATATTACTGTGCACATCTCTTGAAAACACTGCTGATTCAAAATTCCGTCCCTGGTCGGAGTGAAGTTCAAGCGGCAACACCAAACCGACTGAAAAAGTCTTAACTAAAGTCTCAGCCACTGTAACAGCTTCCTGATTTAGGTAATGCGTAAGCTTCACCCAATTTGCTGAAGTAAGTCATACTGCAACCAAGAATGTATTTATTTCCAAATCCGTCGTGGGAAATGGTCCCAGCAACATCAATCGCAATCCTTTCAAAAGGACTGCCAACGTTGTATTGCCTCATAGGGGCCCTCTTCCCTTTGGAAAAAGGTCCATTGGCAGCGGCGCAAGTTGTACATCTCCGGCACCAAGTCTTTCACGTCATTCTTGCAATTAACCCAATAGAAATCGCTCTCTGACCTTCTCTATAGTCTTTCCGGACTCCAAGATGCCCTCCCATGTCTCCATCATGAAAAGATTTTTAAAACTTCGGGAATTCTTGCTTTCGGAACCCACAATCTGAAGTCTGCTATGTTCCAGCTTCGTCTTCTAACACTCGTCTGAGAAGACCATTTTCCATTACCAAAAGAGCCCCACTGAGCCCAATAACGATTTAGCTCTCGCGAATATAGGTGCTACCGTTTCCCAATTAGGCCGCGCTTCTTGCATCTTCCACTCCATCACCACGCTTCAAAACTTCGTCAGACTCCTGGTCAGCTCGGATTGGTCTTCAGTCCATCTATCATCTATGACAGTAGTCCTCAAGCAGGTTGCTTCATTTTTCTCTTCGGCACGACAGCAGTGCGTGCAATCCTTGGAACAGGGTCTCCTCGATAGTGCGTCAGCGTTTCGATGACTGGTTCCAGGCCGATGTTCCGAATCAAAGTCATACTCTTGCAGACGCTCTATCCATCTGGCAACCTGCCCTTCCGGATTCTTGAAGCGTAGCAGCCACATCAATGCCCGCATGGTCGGTTCTTAACAAGAACTTCCTGCCATAGAGATATTTATGGAAGTGCTCTATAGACTTAACTACGGCCAACAGCTCTCTCCTGGTCACACAATAGTTGCGTTCCGGTTTCGACAGCACTTTGCTGAAGTAACCGAGCACTTTTTCGTGGCCATCTTGAACTTGGACAACACGCCTCCGATGCCCACGTTGCTGGCATCAGTATCCCAAAATGAATTTTCCTTCAGCCTGTGGATAGCACAAGATGGGCGCAGTGTCAGCTTCTGTTTCAATTCTTCAAAGGCATCCTGGCAGCTCTTCTCCCAGACGTAGTCTCTGCCCTCTTCAGTTAGTCTCGTGATAGGCTTGGCGATGTTAGCAAATCCAGGAACGAATCGTCGGTAATAAGTGCATAGCCCAAGGAAACTTCTTATTTCATGCTGTCCCTTCGAACCGGCCAAGACTGACCGCTTCTGTCTTCCCGGGTCAACCGACACTCCATCCTCTGATACTACGTGGCCGAGGTAGTGCACTTGCTTCCGGAACAGGTTGCACTTTTTGGGGTTAAGCTTCAATTCGCTCCTTTCAATCGCTGAAATACTTGCTCAAGTTCTTCAAATGGTCCTCAAAGATTTTCCTAAGACAATTATATCGTCGAGGTATACCAAGCAAGTTTCCCAGGATAGTCCTCTCAGTACGTTGTCCATCAATCTTTCAAACGTCGCGGGAGCATTACATAACCAAATGGCATGACGTTAAATTGCCACAATCCTGTCCCGATCGTAAAACGCCGTCTTCTCCTTATCCTTTGCCTCTACTTCGACTTGCCAATAACCACTCTTCAGGTCGAGGGTCGAAAATACCTTACACCCACCTAGGGTATCTAAAGTGTCATCGATTCTGGGCAAAGGATAACTGTCCTTCTTGGTTACATTATTTAGTTTCGATAATCCACGCAGAACCTAGTTGAAACCATCCTTCTTCTTCACACCAGTACCACTGGAGAAGCCCATGGACTGTTCGATGGTTCAATTACGCCATCCTGCTCCATATCCTGTATAATTTGTTCTGCTTCGGCTCGTTTCGCCAATGGCAATCTTCTGGGGCTTGACGGATCGCTGGGCATCTCCAGTGTCTATTCGATGTCGTACAACATTAGTCCTGCCCCTCGTGTTCCGGTCTTCTGCTTGGAAAAGATCTTGGTAGCGTCCAAGCAGCTGTTTCACGGTATGGCGTTGTTGTGTTGTCAAATCCTTGCAAGACAAGTCAATGAAGTTATTCAACCATCCAGGAAGCGGATCTGGAGTTGTTGTTACGCCATCCTCTTTGTTGACAATCGACGACACACTAGCACAACTTCCCAAAGGTACGCCCTTCTTCAGCTTTACTGGATAACTATTGACGTTCATCAGTCGGACGGCAGTTTTCTCCAGCTTGTTATCACTGCCTTAGCGACCAGTATTCCACGACCTTGACCGCTAATCGCTCCCGGTTCCAGCATTAAAACTTGCCCTTTGGGAATGTCTCCACTCACGCTCGCTTCCACAATGGTTTCACTGCGGCTCGCCACAGTTACTTCTTCTGCCAACACTACGCAGGCCGACATATTCTTGCTATGGTTGAGAATAACTTCTTCTTTGCCAACCTTCAACACTCCTGCTTGCAAGTCCAGTTTAAAACCAAATTCTGTCATTATGTCCATTCCGAGGATTACGTCTTGTTCTATATCTGCAACTACTACACGATACTGGCATGCAGTATCACCAATACGGAAGTGGGCTATCGTCTCCCCAACACGTTGACTGATTGCCAGTTGCCGTACGTAGCGTCCACCTGGTTGGATGTATCCGGTTCTTCTTTCCCACTGCTTCCGGCCGAAGAATTGTCATTGTTGCACCAGTATCTAGCAGTAAATCTCTCGGTTTCCCATTTACATGCCCATACACGACGAGGCTGCTAGGTCTACATCCCACTGAAGCAACAATCACTGGTGTTACTGGGCATCAAGCTACATAGGTCGACGATCGCCCTTCCCTCGGCCCATTTTAGTTTTCCGTCGGCTTTGGTTTTCGTGGATCGGGACACACGACTACGTACGTGCCCCCATCCTTCCACAATCCAGCATCGTCTTCCTGGTTGCCTAGTTTGCACGGATTCCTTTTCGTCATCATTCCGTCATCTTTCGTAATCATTTCACTAATTTCGCCATAATTCCTTCTAATGCTCTTCTTCCTCGTGACTCCCTAGAACACGGACGCGAGCAGGTCCTTTGACCGATTGCTTCACGGCTTCAAAATCTAGTGCTTGAGCTAAAGCCTGGTTCAACGTTTGCGGCCGAGCGAGCTTTACTGCCTGTGAGTATCCTTATCGAGCAGGCCATCCAGGAATTTTCCACAGCGAGACTCTCGCACACATCTTCCGGTACCGTTGGGTACGCACTCTTAATTAGACGAACGACGTCAGCTTCATACTCCTGTAGAGTCTCGTTCGACCTCTGACAGCGATTTTTCAACTGCGAGCGATATACTTGCTGCAGATGTTTTGTTACCGAAACGCATCTTCCAATTGATTAAGTAGCGTTTGGTAATTTTGTCGCTCCGTCGAAGGAATAACCTGGAGTACCTTCAAAGCATCGCCGCGCAGAGCTACTGATAACATGGCTGCTTTGGTAGCTTCCGTCCAGCCATATACCGTAGCTGTGGTATCCAGCAGCGTCAATAGTCTTCCAAGGGAGTTTCCCGTCGAATGTAGGCAGGTCACATTTATTTTGAACCGTACAGATGGGTACTGAATTTCTTGGTTCCATCTGAGTGCTTTCCGTATTGGTAGAATTTCCAGTTTCTTCCGTGTTTCGTATGGTTCCAGAATGATTGTTCTTCTAGAACCTTCATGCGATCGTCCAATTCTTCAATCATTCTAGATTTTTCGTTGATTCTGTTCATTAATTCGTGTTTTACATTATTAGAACTTTCTATAACTTTTCTCTTCTATGTTTCAAATCTTTTTTCTAATTTTCTAGAATTTTCTATATTTTTCTCGTCCATGTTTTCAATTTTTTCTAGAACTTTCTCTTCTAAATTGCGAGAATTTTCCATAACTTTCTCTTCCAGTTTTCTAGAATTTTCTATATTCTTCTCGTCCAGGTTTTCAATTTTTTCTAGAACTTTCTCTTCTAAATTGCGAGAATTTTCCGTAAGTTCTTTTAGAAGTTCGCCATTACCACCAGACACTTAAACAAATATGTCTCAGATCTTCACCAGCTGCTTCTATTGCTCTTCGTAATCTCGACTGAAGCTCGGCCTTCCTTCCACTCGTATCTTCATCCCTTTCTTCTAATTCCCGTTTGAGATCTACCACTTTCAAGTCCACTAATTTACAGTATTTCGCCGCCATTGTTTCTAATTAAACACTATTAGTCCACTAATATATCGCCAAATACCCCACACCTGACACCAATTGTAACGTTTTTTTGGTTCTTAAAACGTTGTCGGGTTTAGAAAAAACACACAGCGATATATTTAAATTCACTTATTCTATTAACAACAATTTCGGTAATTAAAATCTATTAAAAATGCTTATAACTATATCACTTAACCACTAATGTCTTTATTTATGTAACGATATTTATATTACATTGTACTAGTTCAATCGCGACCGCACTATCGGAATCGTATCGATTGACTGCCTCCGGCCAACCCGACGCGTTATTTATAGCTGGCGCGAACTTCCAGATTGTTCGGGGGCCTTCTAGAACGTCCTCGAAGATTCTGGAGAATATTCTCGAATCTTCGACCCCGTGCTGCCCTCTGTTATTCGTCGTAGGTAGTTCTTCTTCCGCTATGCTAGCGCCATCTAGGGACGCCTATCGGAACCGCCAGTTGAAAAGTTGGCGCTCGTTACAATACAATAAAATGTCTAAGATCTTCTACAATATCTCCGAATTCGTTACAAGCTTTTACTTTCAAATGTGGAAATTAATTTTATGTGTCGAAGTTAATCGAGTAACAACTAATGTGGAGTTACAATAAACATCCTATGTAAACAGATTTATATAACGGTGTGGAGTTAATGGAATACGAAATTCCAGAAGGGCGAACAACTTCCGAAACTTAGTACAACTGAATAGAACGTGACAGAACGGCTTCTAGAAACTAAAGAACCTATTCCAAGGAACATCTTCGCTCATTCATCAAGATTATAAAAGGACTCAATCTTAGTCGAGATAAAACCTTTTCACCTTCTGCACAAGCAAGAGTGAAATTTAATAAATTACAAAGGCGTGATGTCATGAGGGCGAAATATAAAAAGGCAGGAATCCTAACACTTCGGATATACTCTCCCCTCCCGCGCTCCATTCAACTTCACTTGCAAACGAGAATCTTATCGAAATAAACAGCCCCTAACTCAGAAACCCTGGCCCCCATCCACGCGGCCCTTCGCAAAACCACCGACGGCATTTCAGTTACGAGACGATAAAGGCCTCACTAAACGTCTGTATTAAAATCTGGGGATAAGCTTATACAAACGCCAGAGGTTAGAAATTAAGTATGTACTAATTCTGAGTGTATTTACTTCACCCGACAACCACATACATATTTTATTATGGTTTGCACGTGTTTGTGGTTGTATTTGAAATATAACGAAATATAAGCAAATATTTTCAATAACATTTTTGAGATGAATACGGAAAAATACATACAGCATCCCTCAGGCACAATCTTTAAGCTAGCAAATTTGTAGAAGTGCTTCTTTATAAGTATAAACGTTTTTATGTTAAATGTGTTAATTGAGGTAACAAATGCCTATAAAGTTTTATATTTAAAGAAATTATTTATAGATGAATATATCATGAATTTAAATTTTCCACTTTCGTGATGGTATTATTATTATTATTACAGTCTAAAGAAGGACCGTTTAAACGAAAGCAACAAAGGTACAAATAAATATGAAAATGCGAGAAACACATAAAAAAGGAACATTCACATAAATTTATAGAGAATATGTAACAGGATTGCGAACAAAAGTATAGAGAACTGTTAGAAAGAGAAAATAAGAGGTGTGCAATTTATTCCACAATAATAAAATTACTATGAAAGAGAGGAACGTGCTGTGAATAACATAAATGATTACTATCCGGATGAAAGTCAGCAAATACTCCCAAAATACTCAAGTTAAGAGCAAATATACTCAGTTTCAACCGCACCACCCATATTTAGAGATTCGACTTTCGAAGCCGAACCAAGCATACTTTAACAACGTAAAGAAAACGAAACAATATAGATAAACTTCAGAAAAAGCAAACCTCTTTTATTTTCATAATTTTTATAGAATGATCGCTGACGCATTATGCAACCATTTTTAGCAGACACCAGAAGAAAAACTCTAGTGTAATACACATATTTTGCTACCAATAAGTACAAACATACTGCCGAAAATAAAGTACAAATAACGTTACAAGAAAACATTTTAGTTATACTAGTTAAGTACTCGTTCTCAATGTTTGTTCTGGATAAAACTAAAATTTCATGAAGTATCGGTTCGTTTAATGGGCTGACATAACCTAAAACCCAAGAATAAGATCTTTTTACTTAAGAAAGTGTGTAAGACATGATTTTCGCTCCAAAAAAAAAGATCGTATAATGAGTATTTTCGGGATAATTATCGCCCATATTTCAAAAAATTTGAATTTTTTTCTTGAATTTGCCAATTTTTGCATTGACGTTATTTGTGTCTCGGTTATTCGTACGCGAGGTTATCTGTGCGACCCCGAACAAATCCAATAAACGCAAATTCAAGAACGATAAGACTACAAACCTTGTCTTATTTTTATAGCATATCTCTACTCGACACGATATTCGATGTTTGAGTCACGTTCCGCGCTGGTTCCATCCGATTTGGCAAGAACTCTATCCTGTTTAACAACTTAAGTAAACCGAACACAAACACAGGTAGTAGGGGAGAGGTGTGAATAATGTAACATTTTTTTTACTGTAACTCATTGAAGCATTTGAAAAAAAAAACATCTCAAAGTGTGGAAGATTAACTATTAACACTTTAGATTTTAAAATGAATATTTTTACAAATTATTTCATCAACAATTAATACTGGTAATCCGCACCTGACTTAACATGAAGAAAGGAAGTTTTTCCTTAAGGAGCCCATACATATAAATGCACTCACAGCAGGACATATTCGGTACCTTGTAGTCACAATTTTCAAATCATTCGCAAAAAAACGAGATGTAAAGAAATCATGAATTTCCAAAATGGGAGCATCATGTGTTGTTTACTTTGATTTGTGTACTTATCTAGATGAAAACTGCTTTTTGTATAGTTGAATGATATAGACTTATAGACAGAGGATCTATATATTTATGTACATACCATCTCTAAGGTAAAAAGATTATTACCCATTAGATCATAAAATATTCGCAGTAAAGCCCCTGAAGCAAGGTAATGGATTATTCGTCTGATCTAATCCCAAAGTTCAGTGCTACACGAAATTCTAGTGTATTTTAATTCGATAATTTTTTTAAAATTATATGTATTTGCTCTCCAAAGAGTCCTTTAATACACTGCTAGATCTACTGCTCTACATACATGTTTCGAAGACCTATATGACACCAGAGAATAGTTATATATAACGAAGCCGTCCAGCTATCAAAGCAACAGATAATTACATCAGAGAAAAGGATATTAAGAGAAGCATTGATATTCTGAATGATCAATTGAGAGGTGGAGGGGATATAGAACTAACTAACAGAACTACCACTATATCTTTCTAGCCAAAATAAAAAAAAACGGGTAAAATACGGCCAGAAAATTAACGTGAAAATTTCTAGTTAAATATGGCACTTACAATAAAGATTATAGTAATTATAGTAAACAATTCAAACATCTCTCTAACACAAAACATGTGTTATTCAAAGCTACCTATGCATATATCTTTAACTCGTGATAATATCATCAGCTAGACTATTTTTTCATTCTCACGATCAGTTGAAAGATAAAATGAAAACCTCGTGACAACATTTACAAAAAAAAAGAATGTCCAATCTCAACAACATAAAAATGGATGAGCAAATCATGGATTGGAGAATGGAGGTTAAGTGTCTAGGCATTATCCTAGACAATATACTTTTCTGGGACAAGCACAAACATCAAGAAACTGAGAATGCCAAAAAAAAACCTGATGGCGTAAAAACACCGTTGCAGAAAAAAGCGAAAAAGCAACCCTAAAATATGGCTTTGAATGTATACATTAATGATAAGGTAGATCATCACTCATAAGTTTGAAGCAAAAAAAAAACAACTAATCTAGCGGCTAAAGTGATACTGTTAGCCACATTATAATGGGAACCGTATTCAAAATAAATACAATCAGAATAAGCAAGGAAAGAACGATTAGCCGTAGACCTCATCCTGCTGAAAGTAACCAAATCTGAAACATGTCTCGGAATGACATGGAAAATTCAGCGTTGTGAAAGAATTTGCATAGATTTAAGAATTAGCAACAAAAACGTGTGACATTTGCCAATACCATTTGGAAACTGAGTAGAAATGCCATTAAAGTCATATATGAATGGCTCCGTAATGGTAGAGGAAGTTGGATAGGAGTATACGGAGATAGAACCAAGTACCTAGAAACTTGGATAAATATTCGAGTATCTTCCAGGTGGAAATACACATTGTTGTCAAGCGAAAGCAAGACATTGTCATAACGACAGTGAAGCAACTATCAAAGCCCTCAGCTTATATGTAATCACTTCTAAGATGGTCGAGAAGTACTAGACAAAAGGAACAAAGTAACCCTTCTGTGGGTTCTGGCATATACAGAAGTGGATGGAAATTAAATAACAAATAATCTTGCCAAAAGGGGCTAAACGTCATTCTTAGGGGCCCTTTTTCGCGATAAGTAACAGTACAATGTTGGAGGAAGATGGGAGAAGAGCAGACAAAATACAACAAAACTCTTCCGATAACCTAACCGAAGCAATTTACAAAATGTTTCACTCTAAGTAAGAAAAATATTCATATTGCTAAGTGGAAAACATCGAAATAGGCTTGGAGGCTTTTCAAAAGTGTAGCGCATGACAACATTTTAGATTAGGTAAATCTTCCATTCAGTTTCACTCATATTCCTTTGCTATTCCAAACCTATTCAGGTGTCCTTTCACTTTAAAAAGGAATAAGGTTTGAAGGCCAACTGTAAATCGGAAAAAATAAGGGACACAATAGATCTAGCTTAAGTCGTGGTGTACTATCACCCTTTCGCTTATATACATATGTACACAGCAATTCTCAAAAATCTATGATTTGGTCGACAGTCAACAAATCATTTGTAAATGGATAACGATGTTTCAGTTCCATATTATATTAATAATCCTAAGTTCCGATAGGGTAACCTCGTACAGTGTAAGCGATTGTAGAAGCAGCCTATTAATACGAAGGTACTTATATCCCTTTCTATACAAGCTCTTTATACTTTTACATTAACTTTGATCCGCAATGACTGTAAAACCTACAGAAACGTATTACCTTTGTGTGCGTATATGAAGTTATTCCGGAGTACGGTTAAAATCTTCAGCTCGTTTATCTGTGAAATGCAAAAGTACCCTCTTGAAAAAATAATTGCAAAGCCCAGAAATATCTCCAGATCTAGGTTAATGACCACTTCAACGTTTTCGAATCGTAGCATCGCGTTGTGCAAAAAAAAAGTATACGCATCGTACTAACGGAATATTTTAAAAAACTTTTCCTATTTGCTTAACTCTTGTTTTGGTAAGATTATTAACATACTTGTACAGGCAGATAGTAAAACAACAGCATGGATTCATGGATTGTTTACAATATGAAAAGTTTCTAACTCCTTTAGTGGCGAAGGTTGTGGGAATTATATGTAAAGAGGGTAAGAATATCAAGGATACTGCTAGTCGAAATAGATGTGAAGAAGCTATTAAAAAATAGGTATTAAATATGTCGACTTGCACTGTTCCAAAGTTCTTTTTATCACTTTTGCTTGAAGAAACTATATACATGAATAAGTTCATATAACACGAATTTCTCTGGGCACATTATAAATATATTTATTGCTCTGTTTTTCAGAACACAATGCCCGGGATTTCTAAATTTTATTTTTTATAGTTCAATACTAATTTAATATTATATTCAAATTTATATTATTTTTATTTAGCTTGTCCGTTTACGATTTATTTTTTTGTTAATTTTTTTTTTTTCAATAAAAATCAAATTAATTAAATTAGTGGTTTCAATACACCCAGCGACCTCTCTAAGTAAGTGAAAGAAAACTGTGGAAAGTGACTTCCTACCTGCTAGGTGGCACGGGACGCTTCAAAGGGGACCAGATCGTCTGTCAGAATCGTACTCCGGACGCTTATTAACGAATAGGCAGTTAATTTTCTCACCTAACGGGCGCACCCTCAAAGCCCTTCTCGGTTTATTAAAATTTGAAATAAGTAAATATCGAAAATCGATGTGAAACACTTACTGTACAAATAAAAGAAACGTTTCAAACCAAAACAAGCTTAAATCTTTATTTATTTACCCAAATGCTATGTTTCCTTATCAATTGAGACTCTATGATCACAAGGTACGTAAATTGGAATCAGTAAAATACTATATAAGACAATCTTTAATACAAAAACACGTCTTCAAACTCTCCTGGCATTTTTAAAGACTAAAATGAGGTTATCGAAACGTCATATAATAAATTAAATATCAAATAAATAACGGCGCCATCTATCTGTAAACGGCAAATACTAAATTTTTAAAGCAAACGATTATCTATGATTATCGTTATTTGTTAAAGATAGCTATTTTATCAGAGATCAAACTCGGTGATATTTTTATACAACCCTTACATATAAAAATTACTAAAATACTAAATGGCGGTTCTTATGAACTAACCCCAAATTATCGTATGGTGAAATAAATTACACAAAAATATATAAGTTTCTGATTAAAATTGAAAGGGAACTGAATTAATTCCGTTCTGTTTTAGGTGAGGTGATTCTAAGGAATACTAACTTGAAAAGGACACGACGCTTGGCAATCTCTGGTACTGGACTGTAGTTTCTAAAGGAACGGGCCCCCGGTCTCGGTCAATAGCATGGAAAGGCAATCTGATCGGGAGATATTCGTAGGATATTTTTATAGGATAATTTCTTGGCAAATTTCAGGTATTCGATAAAGATTACATAAACAGGAGTTGTATCGATACTTTTTTAGGTAATACTTCTTGGAACTTTGATAAAAAAAAATTAACTTGTGGCAAAAAACGTTATAGGAAGATTAAGACAACCGTCGTGTCTGGTAGCCGCCAACAGAATGGGAATTCAAATCATATTCAACGGTCAACAGCCTTCGATTGTTATCACACAGGTCGACCAACCTAAATTTTGAAAGATAAAGCTAACCGACATTAAAATACCGTTATTTTCTATAGTTTGAGGGGAATGCGCCAAACGTTTAAAATAGAAACACCCCGAAGACTGAAAAATCTCTCCGAGCAAAAATATAACAAACATAAAAAAGATACCAGGCCAGTTTGAATTAACATATAAAATAAAGTTTACATTATAATAAAGCAATATTTAGCACCTAATGCTAATATTATTCATTTTAAATAACTATCTTTAACAAATTCATAATTCGCCTGTAGAGTAGGCAACTGAGTACACGCCTCACTTTTGAATTACTTGTTCCTTTTGTTTAGAGCCTTGTTGTGAATGCCTTTAAAATAGGTTCCATACCTTAGATATCATAGCATAGTACCCTTGCCAATTTCCCAAATAGATCTCACAATACTTACAAGAAGAGAAACGTACGGGATAGAATCATAATAATCTCCAAGAAGCCAAACGAAAGGCAACGAATAAAACAGCTAGAATTTATAGGATCAATACTTATTTGTTGTGGAGACTTCACATCAATCATCTCGCAGCGGCAAAGCAAAAAATAATATCTTATATATGTAATTATTTCGAGATTATTGAAAAGAATTACGTAGACACAATGGATACCCGCGATACTACTTGATAGATTATATACTTGTGGTATGAACGTGCAATCGTGTAATTGCAATGCCGATATGTGTTTGCACAGGCAAATAACTGGTTGGCGTCTCGTCTCCATTACAACCGGCGTTCATGACATCGATGACTGCATTTTTGAAATAGGATCCGATACCCGTACTATATTTTACGCAGCGGATGGAAAAATGGAAACGTAGAAATAGAAAAGGGTGCAGTCTGCATTTTTATAGAGTGTCAAAACCGTTTACGAGCATAGCAACTAGTTATAGCAAAAGATATTATCTTTGGATAGCCAACAAAAAAAAAACTACTTGAAAGTTCGATATTCGCTGTTTTTTGTAATACATCATTCGATTTGTGATCAGTCGATACCGGCTGAAAGTTGCGAGCTGTCGATTGCATTCTGGACGACTGCAAACGGAAGGATTTCAAATGTAGGCATAGCTAAGCTACACACGAAAACGTAGCATAGATTTATTAACGTTAGGCGAATTGTCATAGTTCAGCCGAATTAAATTGAGCCTGATATTATTTTTCTCGCTTTACTTATGAACTTTGTAAAAGTAATATTAAACATTACATTTGTATTAGTGAGAAGGGAAATAATAAGACAATACTTATTCAACAACTAAAATCTATTCATGCTTCTTTTAAACTATAAATTTCAGCGACAGAGCTCATAAACAATATCAAGAGAAAAAAATAAAAAGCAGTTTTAAAAGTCAATAATCAAATAAAGTAACAAACATAGATCCTAAAAAACATAACAATAGCAAATAAAGTGCCTATTCATCGGTAAATTATACATTATTGAAAAAAATATTTATGTTCGGGATATTTATTAATCATTAATTCATAAAATTCCATGCGACAGTAATAATCGTTGGGTGAAGGTTCTTGAAATGTGATAATTTTGTACGATCGGTATTTATTCTTATATAAAAGATTTAAAACTTTTGCACTGTTATTATATCCGCGAGCAATTTGTTTAGATGTCATACTAGGATTTTATTCCACTAATGCACAAACTTATTTCGATATCACTGACATTTTTCGCTAGGACTTTTTTATCTTTGTTATTTATTAATGTAAACGTTGTTTGAAAACGTCGCACTGTATTACGAATAGTAACCGCGCTAGGAATTAATCTTTGGATAATTTACTACAAATAAATCGTGTGCTAAATTCCCACCGTAAAATTATTTCACAATAAAAAGTTTTTCCTTGGGTGCATAATATTCCATTTTTTTATAATATTACTGACCGCGATCAAAACTTACTAACCGCTATAAAATTTTAGGACGGTACCCATATCCTAATATCGATCAACGCCTTGCTAAGAAATGAGCGAAATAAATCGAACACCGGCTAAACTGAAAGTGAATTTACGCCTGTGTTGACGTACGCCTAGCTAATCATTCCCCTATGTTGAATGGATTTAAATTAAAGCGATCGATGTGGAGATAGCATTTTGTAGTAGTTAGACAAAGGTAGAGAATGCCGATGAGTGCTTGCCGTTAGCAATACGTATTAGAGATGGTAAATCAAATCGTACAACAGCCCAGCAGAATAACATGCGGATTTCTCGACTTTGTTAACTTATATAAATCATATTTTTCATCCTTCTATTATCCTATTACGGCAATCGACAGGTTGTAAGTGTGCTCTTGGTGTATGAATTTTTTTCATGCCTCCCATTTTCCAATTTTGTTGACTATAAAAAAAAATCAACTCAGTTTTATGCTTGTGTTTTTACCAATTCCTTTTGCAGATATTTCATCGATAATTATTATTTTCTCGCCGAAGATTTATTTACATAAAATATAGAGGTTATTCGATAGCCTTCTAATTACCTATCTAACTTTTCCCACCTAAAAAAAGTTGAAATATAACTTCAAATTTGTTTTTACCTATTTAGCAACGACATCTACGATCAAATATAAGGCGCCAGTAATTACCGTCTTTTTCGGACTATAAGACGCGCTTTTTTACATAGAAAAATGGACTCAAATTTTTGGTGCGTCTTATGGTTCAAAGGTAACATTATAATATTAAATATAATATTTTTTTCAATAAATCGTGTATAAATTTGATATGCCTCTTATGGTCCGGTGCGTCTAGAGTCCGAAAAATACGGTAACACATCTATCTTGTGATAAGTAATACCAATTTATTTGTATTTTTATTTTTAATTTTAATATAGGTATACACAAACTAATAATTACTAAACAAAGTGAACTCATCCTAGCCCCCGGGTATATCAAAAATGTTAATATTCGTGTTTGGAATTGTTCGAAAAGAAAACCATTTTATATACTACTTCAATTCAATCGATATTTGGAATTATTAATTTATAAATCAGTATTTGTCGTAACTAAACAGATCACATATCTGAAATAGTATATTGCAATTTATAACCAAAATTGTATTCGTGTAAATACAATGATATCACAAGGACTCTAGCGTATTACATCAGATTATATTAATTCAAGACAATTGTTGCGGGGACACCTGGGTTCTCAACCGAAGATCGTATGAATTAAGTAAAAATAAGAAAAGACCTATTACTTAAACATGCACCGCTATCTTCCTCTAAAAAGGAAATATATTTACAAGTGTCTTTTCTACGCCTACTTGATCCTTCGAAACACCAAGAATTAGCGACAAATGTAAACCATTCAATCCCTCCAGATCCACCAAAATTGAGTAGTGGTGCGGTGCCACTTCCCGATTCAATAACTTATTTGAATATATTTTTGTATATATGATTTGGTATTCGTCTAACTCTTTCGCTGATCGGACATTTTTCAGTAATTCAAGGTTTTCTGTATCGATTTTATGCCCGGTATCGTTTATGAGTTGCGCAACGCTGGATGAATTAAGTCTCCCATAACGATAACTTGCTATGTGTTCCTTAAACCTAATTCCGATCGCACTCTTTGTTACTTTATCACATCCACTACAACCGATTTTGCAAATACCCCGATCTTTCATTGAGATAAGATTTATCTTTCGCGTTGCCTAAAAGATTTCTCTGTGTATTACTCGAGGTGAAGCAAATTTTCAAATTTAGTATCAGTTTAGCATTTAGTTATTATTATTGTCCAGTGTTGGCGATTTTATAGCAAGCTAAATATATGATAAACAAATAAGTTTGTTAAGCATATTTAAATACAATGCAGAAGTACCTACATACAGAACTATATTAGAGCGTTTTTAAACTAGGGTGGTAACGTGGAAAGGAAAAGAAAATGTGTAGAAGGTTACTTGAAGACAATTTAACGCCGTTTCAAGCACAAATCGGTGGGTGAGTCTTCTTAAGCGATTTCGTAATAATAAAAAAGGAGGAAGGAAACAGGCGGCTGTAGGAAAAAAGGGATTTATCAGCTGGGGGTGAAGAATCGGCCAAAATGATCAGTGATTCTATATTTAATCTAACAATGGATATTATAAACAAAAAAACTTAATACGTGGAGGAATAGATGAATGAAAATTAGGATAAACATCTCATTAATTTCACGAAGATAACTGTATGCTAGGTTGTTGTTTTAACATTACAACATGTAGGTATCGAAATGCGAATGCAATAATTGTAGAACGGCGTAAGCCACTAATGCTAACTAATGTAATTAGGTAAATTAAAAGTATGTGTAACAATCGACCAATATCAGCATACGATGCGTTTCATTTTTTTTTGTGAGAGTCGTCTGACCTAGATTCTCCGGAAACATTGCAGCCTCTTGGCTTTTTCTATTTAGTCTCTCATTTCTTTAGCCCATTAAATTATACTAGCCATTCTAGGATCCTAGTACCTTGCACTAATCTGATCGAAGTAATCCTCTAGATTAATTTTTGGCCTGCCAAAAATTACCTGTCTTTCTGCATCCACCGCCTCACATTCGTACAGAATGTGGTATGCTTTCTCTGCCATCTCATTAGACAGTCTGCAGTTGCTATCCTCAGTCTCGACCCCAATTTTCTGTAGGTGTCCTTTCAGTGTACAGTGTGTTGTTGGAAGGACCTGCTATGATGCGAAAATGATTCGTACTGAGCGCAATAGTTCTTTGGTCTTCTTTTTTTATGGTCCTTTAATAAGGTCTTACCATGAATTTGCCTAGTTGTTTTATTTCAGTGTACTTTGTGTTCCTCTTTGACCGAACTCCTTACCTGGTCTTGTGCTGTGTTTTTAAACACTCCTAGAACAGGTTCTGAGCCTATATATATATATGCCTAGGATGATCTCTTTTTGGCTAACTCATGGGGTTTTTCGTTTCCTGCGGTTGCCGAATATTCCGCCGAGCACCCATAGCAAAGTGACTTTATTACGATTTGTCAACATTTTATTCAGTTCGCGAATACATTCCCAATCTTATCTTAGGGTAAGTAAAAGGTATTAATATTCACAAAATTTGCTACCACCACATTTTTAAGCACGAGCCGCCACTGGTATCAATTAAAGAAATATGACAAATACGTATATTTATTCGGCAGTTAAGGCGAAGTAAAATACAAATAGGGGTTCTGTTAAACATCAAGAGAGTTATAACAATTATAAATACCTAGCTTGTTGCAATAACAAATATGGATAGAATTATGTTATTACTAGAACAATAAAAATTAAAGATTTATGATTTACATGAATAAGTATGTTATATCATACAAAAATATGTATATTGTACCAAATGAAATGCACTTATAGGTAACAACAAATCAAGTTGAATTGTTATATAATATAATGACATGCCTCTTTTACCTTTCGGTGTAGAGGTAATAATAATAAAATTAAATTATATTCTTTTGCTACATGTGTGTTTGATTTTAAGTCAAATGTACAAAGTCCTTCCATTCTTTTCTATTTCCCGCTAGTTTTCTTGCGTTTATCACCGTTTGTCCTCTTCTCAGTATTGCCTCTGCTACCATTTTATCCCACGTTATCCTTGGTCTTCCTGGTCCCCTTTTGATCATAATCCTCGCCTCCATTACTTTTCTAGCTTGCCTGTCTGCCTCCATTCTCTGTACATGCCCCCACCAATTTAGTTGTTTCTCCTCTATATTGTAAGATGGGCTCTACATCTAGTTCTTCCCTTATGTCCGTGTTCCTGATTCTGTCCCTACGTGTTATTCCCATAATGCCTCTCAAATATTTCATTTCCATGCCTTGTATTTTGCTTTTGAGTCTATCTGTGAGAACCCATGTTTCACTTCCATAAGTGAGTATAGGTCTGTATATGGTTCTGTATACCGTCATCTTAGTTTTGTAGCTTATTTCTTTTTTAAATATAAATGTTTTCTTCATTGAATGGTATAATTTGGCAGTTTTATTAATTCGTTCGGTAATATCTATGTCTTGGTTTCCATTTCTTTCAATTGTCAATTGTCCCAGATATTTATATTCAGAGACTTGTTGTATCTTTTCCCCATCAATATATATTCTTATCTGCTCTTCATTCCCTGCTGTTATCATCATTACCTTCGTCTTTTTCGTGTTAATTTTCATGTTGTATTTTTTCAGAACAGCATTCCATTCATTTATATTTTTCTGAAGTTTTTCTTCGTTACTGGCCATGATAACCAAATCGTCAGCAAATATGCATTCTGTAATGTCTGCTGGTGCCAAGTGTCTATATCCTATATTCAACATTGTTAATTTCAACTTACATTCCTTCAATACTCCGTCAATAAATACGTTAAATAGCAGTGGGCTTAATACACCTTCTTGTCTTAGTCCTCCTTTAGTGTTAAACATTTCAGACTTCCTATTTTTACTTATGACATAGTAAGTGTTGTCATTGTACATATTTTTGATATTTCTAATCAATTTATCATTCACCTTTCTTTGTTGTAAATATTTCCAAACTGTTCCTCTAGGAATTCTATCGAACGCCTTTTCTAGGTCTAGGAAGCCAAAACATGCTTTTGTCTGACTCAGTATAACTTTTTCTATTATCTGCTTTATTGTGAATATATGATCGTTTACACTTCTGCCTTTTCTAAATGCGCTTTGTGATTCTTCCATTGTAGCTTCTGTATATTTTCTTAATCTGTTTTCCAAAATCCTTTCATATGTGTTTGTTACTGTACTCAATAGTGTTAGTCCTCTGTAGTTATTGCAATCACGTGTATTTCCGTTTTTGTGTATTGGTACTATTAATCCTATATTCCAATCTTTTGGTACTTGTCCACCTTCCCATGACTTCTTGAATATTTTCAACATCAGTTCTATTCCATTTTCTCCTAGCGCTTTTAACATTTCTGAGGTTATCATGTCATATCCTGGAGCTTTTCCATTTTTTAAAATCCTTATAGCGTCAATTACTTCCTTTTCTGTTATAGGTTCCATGTGGTCAACTTCATTTATTTCAGTAGTTCCAACGTTTTCAATAGGTGTATCATCATCATTCGTGTTATCCAATAACTGTTTGAAATACTGTCGCCACCTGTTCATTATCTCTCCGTCGTCTACAATAAGTTCCCCTTGTTTATCTAGTTTATGTTTGTCTAGAATTGTTAATAATCAATATTTATTTACTTTTATCTTTCTAAATTTGAAAGCTTAAGTAATTCCTGAAAAAAGAAATACTGATCTTTCTCACCCTTATGCTAATATCTCGAATGGGGTGGCATCGATTAAACTTATTTTTCATATTCACAATATATGCAATAATGCACCCATTCCCTTCAATTTCAGTTCTATAGCTTTAAGGGCTACCTTTCAATGGCTTATCGGGGTAAAGGCTTTATATATTTAATTGAAATGTTTCCATAAATGCTTGTAAAACTTAGAACGGATAAACTTTTACACTTGTACATTTTAGATTGAAAAAAATTACTGACAAAATTCCTCAATTTAATGTTATTAAAATCATTCGTTCAATTGCAATCGTTCTTCAAACAAATTCCTTTTCACTCGAAATTTGAGATGTCCAAATACACAGTATTAATAAAGACAAGAAAGTTTTTAGCTCTCGAGATATTAACTTTTCTTCTTCGGCTATGGTTCTATCGACCCATCACCATTGTAGAAAGTTTAATCCGGCAAGGCTATTCATTCGCAATAAAAAAGGTGGAAATAAGATTAAACCGGCGCGTCGTCAGAAGTTAGGGTATCATTTGAGTAAATTGCTTTAATTTCTGTTCTTGTTTTTATTTGTAGAGCAGATGTCGGCCGCTTCGCACTCCTGAAATTCCCATTTAAATGCAAACTACTTCCTAGAAAACCAGAATTACCCAGTTTGCACACCATATTACAGGTAACTTATTGTTAGTATCCTTCATATACGGTTCTCATTATGAATGTAAAAATGATTTAAATTTAAATTTTTTTTCCAATAAATAGGGCTATCTTTACACCTTTTTTTGTGGATCTAGTAAGAGGACATCGTAGACAGGTATCTTTATCCAAAGAAGTAAAATTAAATTATCACCTTGAATTTCCGATATTTTTAATAACGTTTGAACAAAAATATGCGAATACTTACCATAAATCGATTCATTTTAATGCTATACGTTAGTGCTATAATAAGCACATTTTAACGTTCAACATAACTACGCTATGAAAGGGGAACAAAATATTACGAGCAGTTTATATCGGGCTGATGCATGGAAATAGTCAGATTGCCCATATTTCGGTTTTATAGGCTCATTTATGTATGTAGGATGAGTCGAAGGAAGCTATTTTCTGAATTAAATGCAAATGACATACCCCTACATACTTCGTCATACCTATATATGTGTATACATAGACCTTCATACTATTTAACAGAGTTGAAAGATTATGAAATACATTCTACACGCCGGCAGAAGACGCCCTAATAACTTCCCTTAATGTGCCACGTTTAGAAGTTAACAGAAATTCTGAAATTTATTGAAGTGCTATTGCTGAAGGTAGAACGATATCATCAAAAAGTAATCAGTGAATCTACTATACGTAAAAGAGTATTTCAGTAGTATGCATTATTCCTTTTCATATTACGTTCTTAAGTGGACTGAATTTTAAAAACATCAATGTGAATATAAATTTTGGAAATAGACATATTCCTCTGTTAATTATACTGAAAATTATATTTATAATTTATAAATTGTCGCAAAATATCTAAAACAGAAATTATTAGCTATACTATAATTTAGTTTTGTGAAAGAATTTACCACAAAATTTAGTGACAAGTGCGAGTTGCATACACCATGTTGTAATTGAATAGACATATCATCAAATAGCTCCCAAATGGCAGAGGGAACTGGAATAGGAATATATGAGTCACTAATACAAATGTAATGTTGGATTTAATATTACTTTTACAAAGTTTATAAATAAAGCGAGAAAAAGAATATCAGGCTCAATTTAATTCGGTTAAACTATAACAATTCGCCGAACGTTAATAAATCTGTTCTGCGGCTTTGTGCATAGCTATGCCTACAGTTGAAGTCCTTCCCATTTCTAGTCGCCCAGAATGCAATCGACAGCTCGCAACTTTTCGTTCAGTATATGAACTTTCCGTACAATACATTTAGTCAATCAGTAGTACTGATGATCCTTGGTAAGGCTATGCTAATATTGGCCGATTGTTACACATTTAACCTAAACCAATAATTGCTTCAATACTGGAACCTGCAACAATTGTCTTAGTTTGATACATGCGAAGAAGAGTCTTTCACCTAATCATGCCAGAACTAAGGAACTACTTCAACTTAACTTTAAAACTGTCAAGGTAATTGTCTCCATATTTACAGGTCACTACAGATTCAGAAAACACTTATACCGAATCCGACCCTTAGGCGAGGCTGAATGCCGGCTGTATTTAGAACATGAGAATCTGCCATTGACGTTCCACCACGAGAAGCAGGTATACAACCTTTTGAAAAGATTGATCCTTTCCTAGAAAACCTGGAAATGATCTCATTCAACAAGATACTGAATTATTTTAGGAGCCAAGAAAAAATAAAGTTTATGATTGTAGCTTTCTTTACAGAGTTAATCTAATGAAGCAAATCTAAGAGGACGACATTTTGGCCATGCACGTTCAATATTTAAATATCCTTCTAAAACTACTACACTGGATTTTTGATCCAACCACACCGAAGAATAGAGTACCATATTGCAAAAAGAACTAACAGGAAGTTCAGTTTAGAAACGTATATCAGCAATTCCTTCTCTTTGTAATAACTAAATCGGTTGCAAACCATTAGTCCTCATCGCACTAAATTCAAATCAAACATTAAACAATTGCTGCCACGACATCACATTTATCGACACATTGTTATATACAGTGTGTTGCTGGATAGGTCCACAAGAGGATTTTCTTTTTAGTATTCATTTCTCAAAAAAAAAAATATTCCTTATAAAAGTTTTTGCTTGTTCTAAAACCCACAAATGTTACTAGATTTAGAAAATAAGTGTCTTAATAATGAATGAAATAAATGCTTTTTATAATTTTTAAGCATTTTTTTTAAATTCATAATTTTGTGCTAATAACTAGTTGCTTTTCACATGCAATGCAAATGCTTTTCACATCGATCGCGTTTAGTGAACTACTGTTGTCGCGTAGTATTCAATTCTTACAATGTTGACATTTACACAAAAAGTATATGCCACGTATATGCGGTTCATGTTACAGTACAGGCGAAGTAACAGCAAAATACATACGCATTTGAAAAATTCAAATGTGTATTCACTAATACGGCGATCGATCGATCGATATGAAAAACATTACAATCAATGCAACTAGATATTAGCACATACTGAACTTGAAAAAAAAAAACTGCTTAACAAATTACAAAAAGCTACTATTTCGCCCATTATTGAGACATTTATTTCAAAGAGTAGTATTATTTGTGGGTATTGGAATGAGCAAAAACTTTTATAAAGAATAAATATTTTGGAGAAATCAATACTAAAATTTTCTTCTTGTGACACCTACCCGGCACTACAGTGTGTGTATATTTATCTCTGATAAAACGGGAAACCAATATAAGTCTACAGGAAATCAAATATAGACAGCAATGTACTAGTGTCACTGAGAATGTAAACAAAAAAAGGCCAACCATCTAACCGTCATCCACCACCTAAAACTGTCGGATGATGAATAGTTATCGTAAATTGTTGTATGAACTAAATCAATCTAGTAAATGTCAATGGGCGTCACGGCTGAAAGTGAACATAAAAATCGTAGGTTAGCGCTCCAAATACTTCACGTAAAATAAACTGCCGAAAGTTTTATGATTTATGTATTGCTAAACAGTAAATTCATCAGAAAATTTTGTACAACTAATTAGGAACTAAATCCAGTTTTATTAAAAAAAAATACTCGAGTGTAACCCATTAGTTGGGCTATAATTTTATGTGATAATTTGGACGTGTTTATCTAATAATTACATTAACTGTACTAATTATTTGTTATTGCTCTTATTATTACACAAATTATATAGTTAGAGATCGTCTATCGTTGTATCTACAATCCAGACTATTCGGTGCACTTATCAGTTCTATAATAATATTGTTTGAATGAAACAGTGTCTAGGAAATGTTACGATGATCAAATAAAGTAAAGTGACCATACGTCCCGCTTTTGGCGGGACTGCCCCGATTTTTAACAATTTTTCCCGCGTCCCGCAATGTATTGAAAAAGTCCCGCTTTTAATAAAATATTTGTTATAGATTTGTTCTTTTTAGCTGAACTGGCTGCACTAGTTTAAATGGTGTACATTAAAGTGTTCTTTTCAGTGCAAGTAACGTCAAAAACGACGTTTTTCAACAGTACATCGGTACTTAGTGTAACAGTTCGCTGCACTACCTGCCCTGGCTTCAAAGGTAGTACAGTGGCAGCAGTTTTAGTTCAGCATATCAGCTGACCGTTATTATTTGTAATTATTTGTAATTTCAAATAAATTTATTAATTCATATGTTTTCTCTCTTAATATGCGAAAATGCATATAAAATCAATGTTATTATAATTGCAAACAATATTTTCCTACATACTATTTTTAGTAAATTCAACATGATGGCATTAAATAACTGTTGATGTAGTACAAAATAGTGAGTAATTTTATGTTTCAACGTTGAAGTTACTAAGAATAATTGCGGGAAATCTAAATTTGGCTATTAGGGTCTTTACGTGTTCTATTCTTTGAACAAACCCAAAAACTGGATGAATAATTTGTAAACAACTGTGATTATCTAAATACATGTATTTGGATTGTATTGTATTTTCCTGAGATTTTTCAAGGTTCAAAAATATGGCTTTCGGCATTAGGTTAAAATATTTTTAAATAGGTCTGTCTGCCACAAAGAAGTCATTTCTAGAATCAAGTGAGAATTTCTCAAATAAGTACTCTCGTTTTATATATAAGCAAATGAATAATTTCTTGCACGAAGAAATTATTTTCTCAATATCCCAAGAAATTAATTCCTTGTTTGAAGAAAATTAATGTCCTTAGACAAAGGAAAAGTGGTTACTTGAAACAAAATAAAAAAACTGGGTCAAGAATATTATGTATTTAATTCGAACTTATGAGAACTTTGAATTGAAAAAAAAATAAATTTGATATAAACCAAGCCTCTCCTTAAAATAAATGCAAAGCGAGCTTAATATTAGTTTGTCGTTTTCTAGTGGCAAACATCAATACCTTTAAATCAAACGTTTTATTTTATTTAATTAACATGAAAACGGTACCTTACTGAACTTAAGGATTCCTTTCTTTAATCAAGAAACAAAAATGGTGTTTTTATTCTTAAGGTTATCGCACATTAGCCGTCGCAGCACGGCAGGTGCGCCCATCACAAAACCAATAGCATTGCCCTGAGCTATGTATGGCTGGTATAATGGGCGCTTGTTCATTCATTTGCATTGTTTTAATTCTATCCGTTTTTTTTTTTTGGACGGGGCGCACCGTGCTGTTTTGTGACTAATGTGCGATAACCTTTAGTCTAGTACTGTTGGTTGCAAAAAACTGATTAAAGTTTCGTCAAAAATAACTGAATTGTTGGTTATTCTGAAAAAGCCAGCAGCATGACGAAATGTTACTCAATTGTTTGCAAACAGCAAGACCAAACCCAATACTTATTATACTTTTAATTATGCTGGCAGAGAACCTATGCAGGATTAGTTGCTGATAATAATTTTCGTTGGCTAAATATACATATTTGTGTCTTACTTATAATATACATTGTTTCTTACATAGGATTTGTATTGTTACCATGTAACACCACATACTTTAAAGTAAAAATTCGAAATAAATTACAAGTATACATAGTTAACATATTAATAAAATTAGTTTATTTAAATTTTATTTTGTGAATTGTTAAATCGTAGGTAAGGAAAAAAATACAAATCAAATAACATTACAACTAAAAAGTATTTATTTAGATACTACACTTACAGAATGTTTTTTTTTTCAAAGAATAATTCTTAGGTTATGTTAACATACAAAACGAAGCGAACTCTTCTTCTAATAGACACAAACTAATACTACATCGTGGCAACTATTTCTACAATTACTAAACTTGTAAGGGATTACATATTCATGCATAATGAAATCAATTATTAACCTTTTTTTATTGCGGTTTCTATCTCCGCGCCAATGCCACACCACTCAAAATGGTCTTTATATTGAAGCCGAATATAAAATTGTTCTTCAGACATACCTATTTATAAAAATGTCCGTAACTATATATGTATATTTTTTTTTTATTTACTAGTATACATAGGCATTATATTATAACAATACTTATCGTTATTCAAACTACTGTAAACAGGTGACAAACAGATTTAGGTAACGCACAGGGCAAATATTATCGAAATACTGCGAAATGCAAACTCGATCATACTGGATAAAACCAAGTTTCAGCGTATATCAACCGCTCCACATTCCAACTTTTTTTTCTATTCTGAATACAAGAAACTTATGTTACTTGCGTCAAGGAAATATCACTCAATATTAGAAAAATCGTAAGAGAGTGAATTATTCCTTATAAAAATTATATGTACTTGTTTTAAGAGAGATAACATTTGCCACAATAAATTTGTTTTGATATTAGTAAAATTTCAAGAAAATATTTATTATATTTAAGGACACCTATTAACCGGATCTAGTAAATTCACTAAAATAAAGAAAATATTTTCTTAGCATTTAGTAAAAATGTGGTAAGACACAAGATGTACTTGACAAATAGAAAACTTTTTTCTGTGTGTGGGTTGTCAATGAAATATTAATATATTACCGTCATTCTCTTCATCTAAATGGTCTAATAATTAATAAATTGGTGGCGGTAGTACAATATCTTCGAATTCGAACACATAAATATTAAAAAAATATTGAATGCTATGAAGCGCCATATATTACCTAATATATTTTTCTTAACAGTGCAAACTGCAACACCGCTGTTCTAAGTCAATTTAGTTCTGCTCATTTTGCTTCTAGTACAGTTCTAGTGGAGCACTCAGCTAAAAGGAACAAATTTTATGATTTACGATTTTCGCGTTGATAGTAAACTACAGCTTTCGTTTTTCTTATTTTTATTTATGATTTTTACTTATAATACGAATACCATATTCATGATCGGATTTTGTCCCGCCTTATCAACATTAAAATCTGGTCGCTTTGTAGGGGTAATTCTAGTGCACCCCAAAATCGAATACAATTTATGATTATGTTTAATACATATCGATTTTTGTGAACCATTGTTCTAATTTTATCTTTCTATAGACTGAATTTAATTGAGTTAAAATATTTAACTTACCAAGCGCAGAAAAACTAAAAACATTGTTTATGTGTACCTTCCATTTCTCGTGCATTTTAATTATTCCCCTCATGTGCACTAAATCTGTAATACCGTTTTCCGCTCATGTTAATTCTCCTCCGAATAAAACGAAAACCAGCCTGTTTTGGTCGTGTTCTATCGTTCCTATCGTTTTTTAAGTAAATGTTTCTATTAAATTTTCTTGTCCGTATTTTAGAAGCAGACGCATAAACATTTTGAGTTTCTGAAATGTCCAAATCCGGTAGCGGCTTTCTTAGTTGTTTTATTTCGAGTTTTTTCTCTAGGGAATACGAAGAAAATGCCTTATTTAACAAGTTACGGCTATGGCCTATTTTAACATATAACAACACACACACGCATACACGCCACAACACATTAAAAAAAAAACACATCAGCAATAACGACTGCACGCGAGGTTTTTGACCTGGTGCTCACTAGCGTCTTTCCTATATTGATGACGCGCTAAGACTAACGCGCATGACTAACTACCACGTGACTCCATCAACCAACGGACAGCGGGCCAAGATGCGGCTGACACCACTTCAATGTAATTTTTGTCGTGTAGTCTGGCCAGCTCCTCTTCCGCCAGCTCTCCGCGAAATCCACCAACCATATGAAATCGGTGCCAATCTAGACGTGGCTCCTCGCTCGCCGCTTGTCTGTATAAATAAATACAAAGCGTGTTTCGCCGCATCAAAACATAGGGAATCGCAACATTCGTTCTGTACTTAAATGTGTGTGTACGTGTATTTATCGGTATTTTTACAGAAAATAAAGGTTTTTAAGGATTAATTTGTGATTTGCAATGGTGGCTCTTTAAGAGAAGCCTCCACTGACGTGTATGTTAAGGAAGGTTACAGTGCACATTATTTCATTTGCCTCCATCAGATTATTTATTTTTTATGAAGGTTAGATTTTATTAGAATTGAGACTTTCATTTTTATACAATAATAAAGTTGGCTTTAATCTGGCATTCAATAAGTTCCAGACAAACTTTTTATAGGGTAAAAAAATTATACCAGTGCAACATATTATTAACATGAGTTATTTTGAATTTTTGTGATGCTATTAATAATATTAACATGTTTCTATTTAATATTTGATTAATTCTAACATTCACCACCTCACCAGATTTGTGAAATTACCTCGCGCCCTAAATCCTACAAACACTTTGCGTAATATTTACGCAAAAACCTGCAGCTTTCTTTTTTTGTTAGCGGTAGCTCATTCGCGTTTATTAAACAAACATTCCACAACCTAAGTGTTTTTGCTGATTACCACGAGTTAAAGGAGTAAATTTGATAAGTTTGTTAACATAACCGCTAATATAATGCTGCAGCCAGACACGTTAATCCCTCTCACTTCGCGCACAATTCCGTTGCATTTCCGACAAACTGTGTATTTAGTTTCAGTAACGATCTGCGACCTCAAATTAAATGCTCTCTCATTAATTCTGCCCGTTTGATAACCGAAATTCGCGAACTCAAAATAGATATTTCCGGATTGATACCGTAAATCACGTTCTTAGAACATCCGCCTGACGATCCACTTTGTTAGCGGTTAAAACGATATAAGAACGTCGTTCAATAGCTTTTAGAAAATATCGCTACGCTTTGACGAATATTAATTAATATGTCAAACAAAGTACACAGTTAATTATTAGCGACGCAATGTAAGTAGAACACTAAATCGAACTCTTGAGAATGATTGACTATTAATATAAGGGGTATAATATTGACAAGATGGATGAATATGTCAATAAAGAAAAAGAAATTTCCAGAGTTAATAAAATGCAGGATGATTTACATCAGGAGACATAAAATTCGAATTCTTGTTCAAGATTAGATTCTGAGCAAAAAGAAATGCTAGATAACGTTCTTTTCTCAATCGGTCTGTGCTTTAAAGATATTGAGGCTCAAAGTTTGGAAAGATATATTTTCGAATATCACATATTATATAAGCTTCATATATCTATATCGAAATCCAATGTTGTTATTTTCTGATGGTATAGACATCCACTAGATGGCCACATGACATGAATTCCCTTTTACGGTATAAATATTTGGCTTCTAATTATGCGTTAAAATTGTTCCCTGCTAATTTATTATTTAGCCCTAAATATTATAGGATTGGCAGCGTTGCTTGAGTCATCAAAATTCTAGGCTAATAGAAGGGTCCTACAATGTCCATCGATCCTTCAAAGTTGCCAAACTTGCTATGTACTCGGGGGAGGCGAAGAAAAGAAACTCCAATTATATCGTATTCTAAGAGTACTTTGGAGTCTTTGCGAAATAGAAACTAGTTTTTAAAATATCTTCTATGACATATCACAAAGAAATTGGTGAGCTTGTGTATGATGAAAAATTGAATCAATTAGCCAAAAAAATGTCTAGGGGATATATTTTTCGGATAGTGCAGTTAAAAAACGTTTATGAATATACTTGATAATAACTGGCAGGGTAGGTAGGATATTACTTTAAATGGGAGGTGAACTAGGAAATTTATCGATAGCGTTACACGTTTTACGAAAATGAAGGTTAATTTGTTGTATCAGGTGGTAGAATTAATAAATAAACAGCCTACAGTCATTTTAAATCATATTTAAGTAGAATTTGGAGGGTTAATGATTCGCATTGTGAATGTGATGGTTAGATACAACGGGGCATATTTTATTTTAATATCCACTCACTTATGAGTGGGGGGAAGTTCAGGCATTAGCTAAGGGGCTGAATTGCCTGCGAAACAGATATTGGAGATAATGAATCGGTCGAATAGTGGGAATTTTTTAGTAAGGCTACTAAGGAATTAGATAGCTTACGGCATGATATTTAGATAGTCAGGAGGCTAGTATATTATGTTTTTTTTAAGATGGCTCTGAAGATGATCCAGCAAAATCGAAATATGTATGCCTAACAAACAAATCAATTTGAGATTGAGTATTATTCTATTTTGTCTTTTATACATTATGAATGAATCAATTCAATGAGATTGAAAACGCAATGGCATGGGAGTAAACGTAAAATTATGTGTGCTGCTCTTTGGCTTTATTATCCACATAAAAATCCTTTAAATATTCTTTTGTGTTTATCATCTTTAATAATTTGTTTTCCGTATGATCCCCATAATATAAATCATTTGCTGCTAAAAACTCTTTAATATCTCTCTTATTATAACATTTTATAGAAACCTTCTTTTCCTGTAGCAAATGAAACAGAATGTTATCCATCACTATCACACTATCTTTCGGTAAATTTAGTAACAAAGTATCACATAACTATCCTTCCAATAAGGATGATGTCATGTCTTCATGATTATCGTTGTATTACTCATAATGATTTAGGACTACTTTCATCGAAGCGTTAACCATCCACTAAAGCTGGTTTTATATTTGTCAATTTATTGATCAATTTCTAGAACTTAGGCGACTTGACGTTAATTAGGTTTTTACATCTCTCAATTTCAAGTTGAATTTAAAGCTCAATTTCTAGTTCAAGTTCTCTTCAATTTTATAGTAATTTTAATAACTTTTTGTAAAAAGATGATGTAGGTAGTAGACAGCGACCAAAAGTCTGTTACACCTGTGAAGTAATTCTATATATATTCATTCATTTGAATTGGAACAATTGTAGTTAATCGAATCACAATATATTATTTTTGTAATTATAAGTAGCTTAATTTCATGTATATTGTTCGAAATAATTGCGAATTTGCAGTCTAATGAGGAGAATGAAATCAAAATGGCAACGAAAAAGACTAAGAAGAGTGTCTTCTCTTTAATGTTAGTGAAAATTATAGGGGGAACAAGAATAACATAATTGACTGTCTACTAAACTATTCCAGGAAATTTCCACTACAAACGAGACTTATAATTAGAGATATACATATATATTTATTTATATCTTTTTTCTAGTTATAAATAGTAATTTAATGTGAAAATACAAAATAGAAGAATATAATGTTTTTATAAAATTATAATTCATTATTTACTTGCTCTTAAATTAAATTTAAGATCTCTTTAGTTTCAGAAAATTCACCTTCTGCTGATTCTTCAATCTTCTTATTTCTGAAGCTACCATTCTACAAAAATACAATTTAAGTTAAATTGTATTTTTGTACTTACTTGATAGTTTGTAAACATAATACGCTTCAATCGATCAGTATACATGAAACATTAAACAATATTTAGCAATTTTCAAGATACATTTAGTATATTTATACAATAACCTAAAATTACAAAGTAGGTATATCGCTTCAACTACAAACACCAATCTCTGAAATTGGAATTATCCAGAATCTTCTACATGTAAAGCTAGTTTTGCACTTGTCAATTTCTAGATCAATAACTAGGACTTGGAGGACTTGTCAATAATAGTTTTACACTTGTCAACTTCTAGTTCGATTTTAAGTTCAATTTCTAGTTCAGGTTCTGTTCAAGTTTAAGATGATATCGAACTGTTTTACATCTGTCAAGAAATTGATTGATTTCAAGAACTTGGTCAAGTTCTAGAAACTAACATACTTAGAACATGCTCTATTTTTTGCATCAAATTATCTTCAATTCTGTAGGAATTTCCGTAATTGGTACTCGTGAAATAATTGACTCAGATTAATGTTATAACGTGGTTACCGAGGTATAGTTCGCAGTACTATTGTGCAATTGTGGTTGAGTTATACTTCTGGTCATGTTATATATATTTGGTTACATCCACGTTGTATTATTGTACCCACCTGTTTTAGTTTCGATATTTACTATTTGTATATTTAATAATTTATTGGCAGTTATTATTTGATTCTTCTGAAAAGGTATCTAAATTGTAATCTTCGAGACAGAGCATGCTTAACCTCAAACCTTTACCTGCCTTTATTTTAAGTATGCAACATCACTCTGCTACCACCCCGAACGTTACAAAGAAACTAACCGATTCTAATATTCCCGATTTCAAGTTCTATTAATTGACAAATGTAATGCAGCAGCAAGTTCTATTTTAAGAAATAGATATTGATCTCTATGAAGATCCTAATATTTATTGACAAGTATAAAATAGCAACAAGTTCTAGTTCAAGAACTACAAATTGATCAATTTTAAAGTCTAGAAATTGATGAAAATATTGACAAGTGTAAAACCAGCTTAATAAACATCAACACAAAAACCAGTCAAAAATACAACACGAAATCTGACAGCAACAAAATTTCCTATGGTGACAGAGAGCAGTTCCCATTGCCACTGTTAATACTAAAAAGGATCTAAACTCCATTCACATATTACACTTTACGTTCAATTAATTGATAGGTGTAATGCAATAAAAAGTTCTTGTTTAAGAACTAGAAATTTATCAACTTTAAGATCTGAAAAAAACAAATTTAGTGATAAGTGTAATACGAAATCAAGTTCTAATTTTAGAACTAGAAATTGATAAATTTCAAGTTCTAGAAATTGATCAATAAATTGATAAATGTAAAACCAGCTTAAGTAATATAGCATTAACTTTAATGTCAGATGAAAATATGTTGATTTCATAATGATTATTGACAGATGATTAACTAGAACAACTTTATTGTGTATTACAAACAATCTAAACCTACGCAAATGTTGCAAGTTTGTTTAAAATATGAAAATAACAAATTAATGTATTTCTGCTTTTAACTGTAAGAATTAGGACGAATTTTTACCAAGAAAATTTTTTCTCCTCACGCAGGATTCGAACCTATATCCCCTCGTTTGCCGGACCAGCGCTTTATCAATTAAGTTAGTAGAGGACGATGATTCGATCGTTTAACCGAACATACTTCGATATTAGATCTTGAAAGGGCCGGCAGGACGGCAAATATGCAAAGGTTGCAAGTTTTTACAGTATGAAAATAACAAATTAATGTATTTCTGTTTCTAACTGTAATAATTAGGAGGAACTTTTCCAAGAATTTTTTTATTTTTAAATGTATTTCTGCTTTTAACTGTAATAATTAGGAGGAATTTTTCCCAATAAAAAATTTATTATTTATTGGCATATCGTCTGCGAACAGCACGCGATCAGCCCCGAGCACACAGCTCCCTATCTCGCTCATACAAATAAGGAACAGGATCGGCCTCAATACCGACCCCTCCGGCACCCCACAAACGACATTCCCGCTACTCGACACCAAATCCCCAAACATTCTAAATTGCTTTCTATTCGCAAGATAAGTATTGTAATATCACGCAATTATTAAATAATCATACTAAATGTCACTTAAACACTAACCAAAAGCCTTAATTAAATGATAGCTGATACCGTCAATTTTTTTATTGGCCAAAACGGTTGTGACATCTTACGACAATTTTAAATTTATCATTTTTTGAATTGGTTTTACTCACAAATATGAAACCCAAATGTTGAATTGTTTCAGGGATTCGTCATCGTATAGCACAAAAATGAAATACAGTAAGTTGTTTTTTATATAACTTGTTGAAGGACTCGAACCTATTCATAATGGAAATTTCTGTATACGAATACATTCGGAAGCTCCAGGTTTTACCAGACGCAAGCGCGCCAAATATAAATACAAAGTCAGTTTACATCAGAGACTTCCAGCGCGAAAGCCGAAGAGAACACGACGAATAAACAGAGTGAAAATAAGGAAATAGTGAATATAAATGATTAGTAATTAAGTGAATTAGTTTTTTAATGTTTTTAGTAATGTTTAATTATTAATATTAGTGTTTTTAGCAGAGTAATTTTATTTTTTTAAACTTTAAGTATAAAAATAAATACTTTTTATTAAATAAATCTGCTATGTGATTATTTGAACCCCGAAAAGGTTACAATGAGTGTATTTCTTTGGCAAGATACGTGTAATAAAATTGGCTAGAATTAATTTGTAACGGTTTATGCCGCTGGGCCTAAAACAAAGCTAAATACATTCTAACCAAATTTATTATTCTCACGAATATAGGTACCTAATAATGTAATTATTATTAAAACAGGCTTTACACGCACGATTAAGACAATTCTACGTCGACACATTCCTTCTGGAATCCCATTTCAACAGTCTTCCACAAACGCAAACCTCTGACCGAAATTATTTTAGGCATCCGAATATTAATTTTAAATACGAACACTGGCTCGCCCCATTTAAATTAAATTGGAATATCCGGTCACGTTATAAATGAAAGCTCGAGTTATACTCGCCGGTATAAGCACAGAAAATTTTTGCTTTACCTTCGTAGTACTCTCTGTATAGCTATACACATATATGTTCGGGAAAGTTTAATTCATGTAAGCACACGACTACAATTCCTGTGCAATGAGAATTTCAACTTTGGGCGTGCTATTAAAATAAGACATCAGTGGAATTAACTCCACGTAATAGCGCTGTGTAAAAAATATAGAATTAATTAGTTATACAAACCCTTTCAGAATTTTAAGCATAAAAAGATTGCAACAAGACAAGTGAACCAATGTATTAGAATAACGATAAGTTTGTGCACTGTCAGTGATAGCGTTAAAGCAAGAAAGCTTCTCTCTGCAAAAAGCCATCTACGCACACATAATTCACAGTGTTGACTGAAAATGAGAGAAAATTGTAGAAATTTACAAAAAAGCGTGGTGGGCACTTCGAGTAGAGCAGAGTTTAACTTACTCTTTTTGTTACATTAATACACTGAAAAATCCATTTGGTTTACTCAAACAAATTTTAGTTATATCCATAATACAAGAAAATAAGGTATGCTCTTGCGCATCTATGTGTGACGTATTTGAGAGCCAAACAGTACTACCAATCCAATAATTTAATAGGTACCACGAATGTAAAGAAAATTAACTCCCATTTGTTTTTTTAATCTGTCCTATTCAAAACAATAAAACTTCTTTTCCTTCAATGAAATTCACATTTTTAAGTGCAATTTTCAATTGAATGCAAAATCATTTAAAGAAAATCATTGTAATTATAAAAAAGTAGCGCATTTTTTCATGAAGAAATGTTATTGTTATTGCCTTGTGATGAGTGATTCTGTTGATGTAGAATATTTTTCTCTTTAGTATAACATTTCATTTTTGCTTATTTTAGTGCAATGAAGCAAGTATTAATAATTACAAGCTTTACTTTAACTGAACATGTTCTACATTTCTTTACCTCTTACCTTCATGCTTGTTTGTACTTATACGTACTAAAATTTCACTAATTGTAAGTGGTAAGAAAGAATTAATTAATAATTATGAGTGTAGTGTTTTATTTTTTTACAAATTTATTTATCAATTCTTTTTATTCTACTTCCTCAAACGAATGAAAGTTCGAATAAATTTGATTACCACATCTTAATGTATAAGTTAAATATTACAGAGAAATACAACTAACACTCACAACAACGACCAGAGCTACGCAACTATTCTGGCGCTGCAGGAGAGTTGCTCGCAAAACCTAGGGATTAAAGCCGAAGGTGATCCATTGGCTATATACTTCCGTGATAAGACCAGCGATAACACACGGGGCAGTAGTCTGGTGGAGGAGGACAGAAGTGTCCTCCGCAGTGAAACTGCTCACCGCTGTCCAGAGACAGGCATTGCTGGATATCATGTGGTGCAATTAACAGCACAGGGACCGCCTCTCTTACGACTTATGTGAGAGCGGACGCAATTAATGCGATCCTTAGATTGAAAGCTAACAACCTGTGGCATTCCAACTTCAGGGTGGGAGGGCACACTTATACTATGGGTACGATGCTGCACGGGCCATTGCTACAAATGCCCACGGACAGCATGGCACCCGAAATTATCTTCACTGAAAAGGTGAAAATCTCCATACGCAACAGAGGCCAAGCACGTAGTGAGATCACTGCTAATGATAACTGATTCACGGACGGATCCAAATCCAGCCAGGGCACAGGAGCCGGTACTTGTGGGCCCAGTGCTAATCAAAAGATATCCATAAGCCTGGGAAAGCATACAACGGTCTTCCAGACAGAGGTATTCGCCCTTGCAGCCTGTGCAGAAATGATTGCAAAAGGGGGCTACATGAGGAGGAAAATTAATATAATGACTCACAGCCAGGCTGCCATTAAGGCAGTCTCTAACACCGTAACTAGGTCAAAACTAGTTAAAGACTGCAAACAATCCCTCAATACGAGACTACACGGTGTCTCTGATTTGGGTACGGGGACATGCGGATATAAAGGGCAATATAATAGCCGACGAACTAGCCAAGGAGGGCTCTAAGAGACACTTCATGGGTCCAGAGCCCGTATGTGGAATTACTAAGGATTCCGCAAGAAGGGAGATCTGGACCTGGTTAGATAAAGAAAGTACAAAGAAATGGAGGTCGACTGAAGGTCAACTCTATACCAAAGCGCTGATAGGGGATGGTAATGTTGGTTTCTCTGATAACCTACTCAGGTGCAGTAAGAAAGAAGTTAAAACCATTACTGGGTCGGTAACTGGACACTGTCCCTGAAAAGCATCTATACAACACAGGCCGGGTACGCGAACCGTGGTGCAGAAGATGCGAACTACAGGAGGAAACAAGTTTACATGTAATCTGCACATGTGAGGAACTGAAGGTACTCAGGCAGAAATATTCCGGGAGAGATCTATTGGAGCTCGAGTGGAAATAAGAGAATGAATAGGGATGGTGCAATGAGCACCTAGCTCAAGTGCCCAGACATTAGTGCCCACCCTAACTTTAATGAGTGAATGAATGAATGAACTAACAGTCAAGAATTCCCACTACAACGTTTATAAAAAGTTTATCAC